>JASPKZ010010392.1:0-88957 GCA_030220185.1 Diploptera punctata
AAATAAATTAAACCAATTTTTGTATCCTATAGGATACTGAGTAATATTGTTTTGCGGTTTTTCCTCACCTGTAAGGCAAATGTCAGGAAATTTTAAGGCCTAAACGGTCCCAGAATATCGTCCGGTCATCAATTATCATCATAAACATATTCATAAAGTTTATGATTAATGCCTCTCCTGGCGCATCATTACTACCATCATAATCCATCAAATATCATCGGGGCAATGTAACTTCGACTTGCAGGCGCTCCAACCTCAAAAATGGGTTACATTTCAGGAGAGAATACCAGAATGTCAAAATGACAACGTGGTGGCATTGAACAAAAAAAACGTAAATTTAAGTGTTAATACCATTAGTGTTTTCTTTGGAAGGAAGATGAAGTCAAAGGATTTACTACTAGATCTATATTTTTCATTAGAACATACGTTGAATATGTTATCAGATTACATACAAGCTTAATTATGTATACCACAGAACAAGTAACTCATACGCTATCATCATTTTTAGAAGCAAAATTTACCCTTGTTTCCAACACACTTGATTAATTCCACATTTGCGATGGTTTTGCAGATAGGACGAGCTGGTGCGTTTTATACGTATCACAAGGACCGAGGTGGTGGATTTATGCGGGCTAATTAATGGTTGCCGAAGGGCGTGGGTGGGGAACAACCAACTCAATCGCACAAGACGGGAGATTTAGCTGGCAAGGTAGATAGGAGAAGCATATCATATTAAATTCTCAGTGGCGCAGTGTTATAATAATAATAATAATAATAATAATAATAATAATAATAATAATAATAATAATAATATCAATAATAATAATAATAACAATAATAATTTATTTATAAGCCTACACAGATTTTTAATGTTTACATATCTTTATGTGCCTAAAGTTTTATTTTTCTTCTCCACTCATCTCTATCCATCTGCTCCATGTCCTCAGGTCCTCTTGTTCTCATTCCTGTTCTTATTTCTTGCATCCACGAGTTTCGAGGTCTTCCTTTCCTTCTATTTCCAGGTGAACACCATTCCAATGTTTTCCTGGGTAACCTCTCTTCTAGCAATCGTCTTACGTGTCCATACCAATTTAATTGCTTATATCTTATATAATATAATAATAGACCCTAATAATAAATAATAATAATAAATAATAATAATAATAATAATAATAATAACAACAACAGCAGTAAAATCTATAACAAAAGTCCGTTAGGGAGGAACTACGCAAACTGGTAGTGGTAGTAGTAGTAGTAGTAGTAGTATTAGGATTTTATTAGACTAAAACTAGTAGTAGTAATAGGACTTTATTAGACTAGAAGTAAGATACTTCCTAACTAATAGACTAAAACTAAGATACATACAATGTTATTTACAAATATTGATCGCAGGGGCAGTAAGCCGTACGTGCTGTTGACAGCCTGTTACAATAAAGTAATGTTTGGTAATAATATAAAACAAAAAATAAAACAGAATAATATTACAATTAGATAATAATACAATAACATTATATATTAAGTTATGTAGAATTCTTAAGAATTAATGGTATTACATTTTGATAACATAGTATTTATTCATGAATGAGTGTTCTTATTTTCCGCGTTTTGTCCAGACATTTACCCAAGTTTATCCAATTTTATGGATTTACCATTAACTCGTAGCATGCAATCTTTCACGAAATGATTTTAGAAATCTTTCCGGTAATAACTGACGCCTCCAATATTCTTAATCGTTATATTTTCCTAACATTCATATTTGTATCTCGTCTTCAAAGCTCCCGCAGATTCAACATATTCGCATACAGTGAATCTCGCTATTTTTTTTTAAATTTCCATGCCCCTAGCCTAAACCAAGCAAGCCCTGATCTCTCTTTATATCCTTGGTTGAGTAAATAAGATTATTTTCCCCAAACATGTTTTAGGCCTCTTTGTAAAAACAGTGAACGTTTTCCCGTACATTCGGCGAAAATATCTTGTTGGTTTATATCTAAGTACCTCCTCTTCATTTTTCTCCACACATTTCTTGCGATTTTCAGTTCCTTTTCTTTCCATACCCATCCCAACCCAATCTTTTGGAGTTCTCTCCTAACCGCGTCTGACCAGAATTTCATATCTATGTCCCTAATTTGGTGATCATAACAAATTGCTCTGAGCATTGTTTGTTCACCTTGGATTAGCCACAACCAGTACTTGAGTACACGGATTTTGCAGTTTATATCGTCCTGAAATGACCCAAATTCATATACAATTCCACAGTTAGAAAGAGCCTTACTAAGTCCTGTAATATATTTTAGAAAATGGGTATATACCTTATTTAGTATTTCCGTTCTTTGAAAACCTCAAATCTCACTAGCATAGCGAATTAATCAACAAGTTGAATTAATGGTCCGATTTTGTTGGTACGGAACATTCCTTTTTTTAACTTCGTAGACTTTCAACGGTCGGTGTCTTGAAATAGTATTCTGGACGGAATGGATATGGGCCAGAGCTGATCCTACTCGGCATTTTACCTACTATTGCGGTAGATATCCTCAGGGGATTATGTTTACTCTCTGTGAATTACTGTGGCAACGTTTCCAGTCTGTAAAATGTCAGCTGATGAGCTCACAGAAGGCACGCATAGTTTCTACCGCAACAGTACATGAAACATTGAGTAATATCAGCCCCGACCACAAACATTCAGCATGAAAGACTATTTCAAGATTTTTTTTTCTATTTTTAATAGAATCATGTGTATCCAGTTACGTTGTGAGGAAACATGGTGGTATTAGAGTATATTTACGTTAATTGATGTTGAAACAGAAGGATATATAGAGAATCAGTATTTCGTATGAATTACTTTGGTAATCTTTTTATATCTATAATTATTATTTTAATACTATTGTTGGTCTGTACTTTTAGAAGAATAAGATTTTTTACTTTTTATTTATTTTTTGAGAATGGAAATAGAATTAATTAGTTTATTGGTTGTTTTAGCCGCCATAACAAAAAGAGCTCAAATTCCTTAGATCTGCTGAAATGAGATACCTTCGGAGGACTGCAGGATACACACTTACAAGATCACAAAAAAATGAAGACATCTTAGAATAATTACACATGGAACCTTTAGAAAACAAAATTTCTGATTATAAGTCAAGGTGGATACATGTTCATCGAATGGAAGATCACAGGATACCCAAAGAAATGTTAAGATATCAACCTGCAGGAAGAAGAGGACCAGGACATCCACTCAAAAGACTTCTGGATGGTGTTTGTCTTCAGGCCGAAACAGGTCAACAAATGGCCTAAATTCGTGATTGTACTATGATGATGATGATATACAATTATTAAAACTTTAAGGGGTTTAGATAAACAGCTCCTCCTAATTATTATCAGATTTCGCTGACTTTTTGAGAATACTTTCCTCGAATCACTTAAATGGGACATACCGATTTTCATTTATTTAGCAGATTAAAAATGTTTAAAACATCTTCCTGTGCCCAACCTGTCATTCTCCTCCGCATCTCTCTGCGATTCAAATCTCCAACGTCCAGTACTTTCTCGCTCATGCTGCTCAGAAGGCCACCAGTCCACGTTAATTTTGGCCTTCCTCTTCTTTTTCCACCAAATGACAGCCGTTCTAGTATTCGTATTGGGAATATATCTTTCATCTGTATTTTTACAGGACCCAACCATTTTGTTTGTTTTTTATGACATCCACTATCGAATCCGTAGGTTCATGGCCGCGCGGACATAAGCTCTCTATACATCCCTATCCTGAGCTAATGTTTTCCAATCATTCCCTGTATAAACTGCTTCCCTCAATTCAAAGTTAATGTTATTTTCCCCCACCTCATTCTTGGTTTACCAACTTGGCGTTTTCCCTCTGTTTTTCCTACAAGAAGCTTCCAAGCATGTCTTTCATTTCCCATTCGTGCCACATGTCCTGCCCATCGCAGTCTATGAGACTTAACTGTTCTTATTATATCTGGCTTCCTATAAAGACCATGTAGTTCATTGTTATGTAGTCTTCTCCGTTCACCTGTCTGTTCATCTCTCTTTGGTCCAAAAATTTTCCTAAGAACTTTATTCTCAAATACTCGTAATCTCCTTTCCTCCCTTAAAGTAATAGTCCATGTTTGGCATCCATATAATATAACTGGAAGAATAATAGTTTTATATATTTTCAGTTTAACGTTTATTGAATGGAGTTGGGACGTCAAGTGTCTCTGTAATGCATAATAGTAAGCATTTCCAGAATTGAGCCTATCTTTAATTTCTTTGTGCATCTCATTCATATTTGTGATTATTGTTCCTAGGTATTTGAATTCAGCCACTTCCTCAAAATTTCCCTCATTTGTCATTAGCTGTCGATTTCCATTATATAATGTATTTCTGTGTGTGACCATATATCTAGTTTTATTGATATTTACTTCAGGTTTAATTACACTGTTTGTTATTTATTTAAAATTATATACAAAAAATAAAAATTGTGGACTCTTAGAATGACTTGTGAATCTCCAAACTGCCCGACTTTTACTAGTTAACGAACTCGACATTAATATATTGCTATAAATCGAGGTTGGTTCTGAAACATAACTTGTGACCACTGGAACGTTGACATGGGTTATATACCTTATATACGTTTTTTAACGAGTATTTATGTTGCCCAGTAAGTAGGATTCGTTAAGATTTGTAAAAATATTTCAAACATATTTTCGTGATTACAGCCTCACACATTTGAGTTTACATTCCGCCGCTGCTCGCTCTCTGAACACTGGGTTACGCAGCATATAATCTTCACCCCCATATGCTAATCTGCATTAGTCTGCAAGCAGTTTGCGAGAAGCTGGAGCAGGTACGTAACCTTCAGTAATTGTGATCGTAATTCTAGTTATGGCCGTTACTGTTTATGGTGCTGTGGTGATGAAGCACTTCATTATCATAATGATAATGTCCGTGATAAACTGGGTGATGATATTCACCAAGAGGAAGATGGAAAAGTCTCAAAATACTAATATATTACCAATTTCCAGGAGATTTTCAAGCGGTTCATTCAAAATATCTCTTTGTAATAAATATCACAGACTAAGACGATAAAATTGCCTTTTTATTATTATTATTATTGTTATTATTATTATTAGCTATATTATTAAAAATAATAAAATATCGTATAAAATTATATTTTATTGTAATTATTAATATTTTTACTACTACTAATACTAAAACCGCAACTACCACCACCACCACTACTAATTCTAATAATAATAATAATAATAATAATAATAATAATAATAATAATAATAATAATAACAATAATAATAATAATAATAATAATCATCATCATCATCGTCCTTTCAAGTATTAGGCTCAGTGGCCCGTTACGGTCTCCCGCCATATCCGGAAAGGTCGACCCACAGATCTTCTGCCTCGAGGAATGTAGTAAAGAATTTGTTTTGGTATTCTGTGACGATCCATGCGCTAAATATGGGCTAGCCAATTGTTTCTATATTCTTGGAGGTATTCAGATATAGGTACGATGTTTAACTCTCTGGCTATTATTGAATTTCTTTGGTGGTCTAGAAGGCTATAACCTGCAGTTCGTCGCAGAAATTTCATCTCCGTGGCTGTAATATGACGATCATCCTGAGTTCTGATGGTCCAAGCTTCACTGCCATAACAGATTATGGGTCTAGCGAGAATTTTATAGATTTTCATTCTTGTGTGTAATAATAATGATAATGATAATAATGATAATAATAATAATAATAATAATAACAACAAAAATAGTAACAGCAATAATAATAATGATGATAATAATAATAATAATAATAATAGTAATAGCAATAATAATGATAATAATAATGATAGTAATGATAATAAGAATGATAATGATAATAATTATAATAATCGTCCACCGCTGTGGTCTCGAGGTAGAGTGCTGCCTTGTCACGCAGCGGGCTCGGGCTCAATCCCCGGTCGGGGCAGTTTTTCTGGATGAGGTTTTTATCGGAGTTTTTCCTCACCTGTAAGACAAATGTCAGGAAAACTTCAAGGCCCAAATGGTCCCCGAAATCATATGGCCATCATCATTATCATTATCATCATCATCTTTCACCGGTGTGGAAAGCAACGGGAAGCTATCATACCTATAATTCCCTAGTAAAGCTGCCAAGCATAGCATGAAAATGCTATGATTGCAGTGAAAGAACTGCCCTCGGGCAGAATTACTATGGATGGATGGAATTATAATAATAGTGATAATGATAATTATGATATTAATAATGATTATTATAATAATAATAATAATAATAAATAATAATAATAATAATAATAATAATAATAATAATAATAATAATAATAATAATAATAATAATAATAGCTTTACATTCTCTGGCAGAGTTAACACTTTAAGACCTTGTCTATCACTAAAACATGTAAGATAAAACGTAGACTACAATAATTAGTCTAATACTCAAATTAAAATAATATTACGTACACCAGCAAAATTAACCATAAATTTTACACTTGAGGAATTCGATTATTTTACGCAGTTCCTCTGTGATCAACATTTTAGTTGACAATTTTCTTTTCACTGGAGAAGTGCGTTTCAATTTAGGCGGTTGAAGTGATTAAGGATTAAGTAAACCTTGTTTTAATCTAATGAATTATATGTTATAGATTTTAAAACATCCTTGAGATATAAATAATTTATTCATATAATTCATGTTTCATTAACATATTACGAGCAAGTGGGTATCTACATTATTGGAGGGACTTGCAAATAGAACTAAAGAAGATTGACCAATGGATGGGTGAAGAACAAGAGGAAGACCAGCCAAGAGATGGATAGACAGTGAATGCACATCCAATACGTCTTCCTCCGAGGAGTAATTTTGCGAAATAAATAGGATGAAAATCCTACAAATTATGATTAAGAAGAAGGATATCAAAGCAATGTACCTGGATTTGAGAATTAATACAAACGCAAATATTTCTAAAGTAAAGAGTCAGAATAATTTGAAAAGTATAATGTAAGGTTAGAACGGGAGGGTTCTATTTGACTTCAGTTTTTCAAAAGAGCGTTTTAAGGCTTATAACTAAATACGTGACAAGATGTACTTATTGTAGTAATAATTAACCCGAACAATAGCAGAGATTATAAACACTGTGAACAAAACAAGAATATCGATTACAGAAATGACTTAAGAACCATTTAATACGGAAAACAAGAAAAATAAAGCAGACTAAACGATCTGGATCATACCTCGGGATATCGTAAACAGTTTGGGATTCATTTGTTTGCGACTAAAATACAGAATGTCCCATTCAAAACCTCCCACATATCAATTTATCATAACTAACAAAGTATGCGGAATTATGAAATCAGGCTGATATTAAAAAACAGAAACTCAAAGAATTTTCATTGTCATACACTAAAACACCTCTATATGTGCACCATTAGTAGCACGAACAATATCAAGTCTGTATTAGATTTCGTGCCATGTTCTGTCCAATATTCCCATTGAACTGCCGGGAAGCTTGGAGAATTAATTTTTGTGGACTTCTCTGAAATCCTGCCCAAATCTCTTTAATATTTTCTTCTGAAACACGTGTACGAGCACCTCTTGATTCTTTTTAATACTTCCAGTCGCCAGAAACTTCTCAAGCCATGCCTTAATGGTTTTCTCGTCAGGTGCATTTCCTCCATATTCTCTCGGTAATTTCTTTGCACTGTAATTATTAACTTCGTCTCTGCATATCAGAAAACAGTTTGTGCTCGTTGCTGAGGAGTAGCCATTTTGCTTTATGTCATTATTGTCCAACATGCGACAGATAAATTAACTGCAACAATGAAAACAAAAATTCTTTGAGTTTATCTTTCTTTAATACCAACCTCATTTCATAATTCCGCATACTTTGAGAGTTATGATTAATTAAAATGTGGGAGGTTTGAATGAGACACGATGTATATTTAACCCTTACTTCGGTAAAACAGTCAATTCAATATTTTGAGTCCTCTTGCGAGCACTCGGTAGATTAGGGACCTTATTTTGTGCCCTTCCCTTACCTAACCTAACTTCGTAGTTTCTTTGGGTTGTTTCTCTAAGTTTGGTTTTTGAAATCGTTTTCTTAAGACAAAACGGTACTTATTACTCGTGCAGTTATTTAAAAGTAGCGGACCGAGTGAAAACAAAACCATGGGTAACTGTAAGTTGTTACATAAATTGTGTAATTCGACACACATTTAGTAATTTCCATTAGTTTGTGTTCTTCTATTTTATTACAATAACACTGGTCAACATGATTTTTGTCTCATGAGTATCAATATTTGTACTTAATGCAGTTTTTTATCGTGTTTTCAAATATTTATTCGGAATTTCTCCATCACCCACAGTTTTTTATTAAATTTCAATTAATGGATTTAAATAATATTTTTAATAAGCGTTTTTTCGTGCATTTGTCCAATGTAAAATAAAACCAAATGATCTAACTCAGAAGATTTCAGATATGGAAAAGAGATATGAAGTCAAATGGAATCCTAATATGCTGGCCGATTATTGTTGGACTATCAAGAGGAATGCTCCACAGGCGAAATATAGCAGAAAATCGTCATATCTTACTTTCTAGCTGAGTCCGAATGTTCGAATATTGTGTAGTTACGAATGTAGAATGTATTAAAGTGTTTGAAATTATAAAAACCTGTCTCTAGGAAACCTTGCGTGATGGAGAAAAACCGATATCATATTTGAATTCAGGAGAAAATAATACTATCAAAATCACATATTTTCTTTTCTGAGACAAGTGTTATTAAATGAATTAAACCAATTGATGTATCCTACAGTCAATTTAAGGGATAAATGAGAATTTATTGAAGACCGAAGGGAGATGTTTAATTTTGTTTCCTGGTCGTTAAAAGTTTTAAGAGCCCTGAGTTTGTGATATTATTCGAATAGCTCACATACTTTAAAAACTAAAGGTGTTGAGTGTTCACACCCGAGCTTTTTTTTGCTTCGCTTCACGACATCAAAAGATTGGCTTTTATGTTCGCACGTTAAGCTAGCTATATGTTGAAATAGCATATTACACAAATGGTTTATTGTGAGGTTTCGTAATATAACCTACTACTAATTAGAGAAACATGTCAACAACATTACTTCATGGACTAATTAAATGCAATTTATGAAATAAACGTATGTTTATTTACTCTAAACATTAATATACATACATATTGAAAGCAACACTCATTCTGAATATATATACGTAATAAAGTGGAATATCTAGGAAAACATCATTACAAAGCATAATTAACATGTAGTTAAATTAATAATTGTTCCAATTGATGATACCATTCCATTCTATACTTCTATTCTTCCCTTTTTTATATAGTTTTCATATTTTCCTCTGAGCTTTATACTAATAATGTTTTTCTTCCCTTACACATACACCACACACACACACACACACACACACACACACACATATATATATATATATATATATATATATATACAACATGATAAGAAAAATAAATGCCTGGACGAGATTTGAACCTGGACCTCTCGATTGGTACTCGAGGGTGCTATACATTACTCCATCAGACAAATCCAATACAAACACTTATTTTTCTTTTATATATATATATCCATAGTAATTCTGCCCGAAGGCAGGTCGTTCACTGCAATCATAGCATTTTCATGCTATACTTGCAGCTTTACTAAGGAATTGTAGGTGTGGTAGCTTCCCGTTGCTTTCCACACCGGTGAAGGTTGATGATGAAGGTGATAATGATGATAATGGCCATATGATTTCGGGAACCGTTTGGGCCTTGAAGTTTTCCTGACATTTGTCTTACAGATGAGGAAAAACCCCGATAAGAACCTCACCCAGAAAAACTGCCCCGACCGGGGATCGAACCCGGGCCCGCTGCGTGACAAGGCAGCCTGCTACCTCGAGACCACAGCGGTGGACATATAACGGTATATATATATATATATATATAATTTTCATATTTGTTTCAGTTATAATTCTCTTATACTAATCTCTATATTTTGTTTTTTGTATGCTTCTAAATTTCAGATAAGCTTTCTTCTTCTCTTCTATAGTTTAACTTCTTCTGTAAATCATTGTGTATTCTTCTTTGGTATTTCATTATTATTTATTCTACTTTTACCTACGGTTTCTTTGACTACAACCAGAATATTTATTTTAATATTTGTATATGCTATTTCCACCGTATCATGTATTTAAATGTGTTACCTTTGGCTGAAATGTCATTTTTGTGCCAATTTCATAAAATATAGATTGATACAAATGATTTAAAAGCAAACAATAATGATTAACAAAAGCTATATTAAAATACGAAAATCACAAAATTATATCAGAGAAACAAAAAGTTTGTCGAACTGACAATCATGAAAATTTCAAGGCCAATTTATAACAATAATAAACATAAATAAAATCAACACTAACTTCTACTGATACAAAGATGCCCAGTGAGAGGTTTCCTCAAAAACTATTTACCTACAGTCTTGGAGGAGAGGTCTTGGAAAAGGCCCAATAATGGTACTCTTACAGATAAACATCATATTTTACATTAACCAATCCTAAAAAAATAATATTAGTTTCAATCATATTTTATTATTTTATTCTTACACTCCTTTACTTTGCGTCTTATTTGAAGGACGTAAAACACAAGGGGCTTAGACTATCTCCCGGACGTGTCGGCTTTAGACAAAAAACAAACTCTAAACCATTACATCAGGCAGGTTCACAGAGACGGGTCTTCCTCGATCTATTAATTGTAGCATAATAGAGGGGCCTAGTGAGAGAGGGAGCTATGCCACTTTGAGAAGAAATGGAAATAAATTGGGTTTTATAAAGCACTAGCTAATATCCGGCGTGCGCTGCTACGCCTAAATAAATGAAAATTAATGTGTTTTTATGTTTAGTTGAATAAGTAGATGGAAACATGATTATAAATTTATATTTTTTAGATACCCCGTGCTGATTACCCGGTGTTGCCCGAGAACCTACTTATCCCGATCTTCTTGGCATAAATGAGCTGAAATACGAAAATTAATGTGTTCTATGTTTAGTTAAATAAGTTTAAGGTAAAGTTTATATCGTAATTATTTTTAGACACCTCGTGCTGATTACCCGGCGTTGTCCGGGAATCTACTCATCCCGATCTGCTTGGCATAAATGAGCTGAAAGACAAAAATTAAAGTACTTCTTATGATTAGTTGAATAAGTAAAATGAAAAATAATTATAAATGTATATCGTAATTATTGTAAGATTATCCAGCGTTGCCCGCGAATCTACTTATCTCGATCTTCTTGGCATAAATGAGCTAGAACACAAAATTTGTTATTGTGAGTTATCCGTAAAAGAATACCTGCCATGTGCTGCTATGCTTGCACAGGAATCTCCGTACTTGTCTCGATCTTCTTGGCATCAATGAAAAACAAAAATGGTTATTGTGAGTTATCCGTAAGATATAAACATATGCTGTCGCGGACTTTCTTTTGGAGCTTTTTGAGATAATTAATTCTGTGTATTTGTTATGGTTTAGGCAGCGTAAGTGATTTAAACGTTCAAAGAGCTACTTTTTTCACGTTCTCCACTACAAATGGCGCTTTTTAAGGATGTAGGAGTTGAGTGTCACAACTCTCTTATAGCCTATGTTCATCCCGGGAATCCCCTGAACAATTTGCAAAAAGCCCCATTACAATCGGATCAACGGTATGGCCGCGCATAAAGTACGAACAAACAAACAAACAAACAAACATTCATTTTTATATATTAGAAGATTATATTACGATATTATTTGTACAATAAAGGGGTAACTTCTTTCTTCTTTGACTTAATGTTATGTAAACGATACAAAAGGAAAAATATAAATTTTAATATAAATGTCACTGATTATTTTCATTTCTTTTCAAAGTGGCATAGCTCCCTCTCTCACTAGACCCCTCAATAGAGTGTCCTCACCGATAACAGTGGAAGAGAAAAGGCGCACATCCAAATCTAAAGTCGAGATTTCAAATGTTTTACTCCGATATTAAATGAACCCGAACTGAGGTGTAAGGTAGAGCAAAGAATTAATGTTATCTACTTTAGTAATAATAATGTACTAATTGTTCACTTTATTCTGATAGAGAAACAATTATGCAACAATTTATAGCAATACCTTATTAGTTCTTCTTGTTTCATTTATTTATTGCCTTGCTTTCATTTCACTCTTGTAACTATTTGTACCTTCAAATAACTTTTATATTTTAACCAAAGCCCTTACACAAATTCGTAAAATAGGGTTTCAAATCTCGGAGATTTAATAATTAAACAAATAAATTTATATCAATATTTAAAAACCTCACTGATAGTATTCTTTTAACAATTAATACATTTAATTATTTATGAAAATAATATTAAGATCAACAAAAATTTTCTTTTGTTTTGTTTTAGATATTGTATAATCGTAAAATTAGTTTTCTATTTCTCATTATTTTTGTTTGTTTTTTATACACATTAGACAGGGACAATTTAATATGTCTTGCTTATATACATTTTATTATAGGTTTTAGTCTTAATTTTAACTAACATTATCTAGTTGCAGTATAGATCGTAATATTATAAATATTATCTTTTTGATGAAATTTTTATTTAGTATTTAATATAAGAGTTGAGATTGTTATATTCTGATGTAATATATGTTTGTCCTGGTGAGTGGAAGAGAAGGCCACATGACCTTAACTTCACCAGGCTAAATAAATATAATCTAATCTAATCTTGAAAACTGCTTTAAATTCGAAATGGCAATATTGTTCTTCTAATTCTTTTTAAAGCTATTCCTGTGGTTTACTAATATACTATAGGCAGTATTGTTCATTTGATGTTTATTGATCTGATTAATAAATTTTAGATTTAATTAATAATTTATCTTTTTTGGGATATTAATAGGAAAATGCAGAAATTTCAACATATCTGTGGAACAATCAGACAAACACTGAGGAACAAAGTTGGAAAGGAAACGCAGCCAAGATTTTACTCAACAATGGAAGTGAGGCCTGCGTCTTAACGGAAAAAGAAAAAGGAAAATTCAGGCAGCGGAAATGAGCTTCCTACGGGCTGTGAAAGGTTGTACAAGAGAAGGACATATTAGAAATTAGAATATTAGAGAGGAACTTAAAGTGCCATCACTTTTTCAATAAATAGAAGAACATAGGAACAATTGGATAGACCATCTGCAAAGAACGACTGAGGACAGGATACCAAAGATGGCATTGATGGATAATCCTGGAGAATGGAGATATGTAGGAAGATCAAGAAAACGCTGGGCTGAACAGATGTGAGACCGGAACAGGCAAAGACCTAATCCGTGAAAGAAGATGAAAATGATCTTTTTGAGCTCTTAAATTGACGAAAAGATGTATCGTGTTATTATTGTACATTATGATATGTTTTGGCACAAATTTATATTTTTATAATATACATAGTTCTGTTTTATGCGTTTTCTGTGTTTCTATATTCTATTTATTTCAAGAATTATTCTGTTTTGTGCACCAGGATGTTTATTCAGCAGCATTACCTATTTTTTTCAACTTTTCACTTATTTATTGAAGTACATTATGTTCTGTTTTCTTAAATTTCTTGGGAATATTCCAAAAGTTTCCAAACTCTTAGTTTTGCGTCAGAAAAGTGACACTTTGGAGACAGAAGATGTTTCCTTAGGAAAGAAAAGTTTATGAACAAGAAGTTGTTGGCAAAATATAAAGTTGCTAGAGTTTTCATAATAAAACGTATGGTTTGTAGTTGTTTTTAATATAATATATAATTCAGACAGACAGTTGACACTTGGCGGATTATTTCCAGGACGTCTCTTGTTATGTAGATGTCAGTTCTTGAAGCCAGGATATGGTACAGGATCACATCTTATAATTTCGAGAATTTTCCAACATGTATAACTTTTGTAATTCCCGAATATATAGGACAGTTGGCATTTTTGACATTAAATAACTATGATTTCTCAGGACAAAGCACATATTACTGTTAAAAAACACTAGAAGTCCCATCATGATGACCAAATATCACCTCTGTACTGGCTAAATGATCATCCGTAGTGATTAACATATGTATATGTGAGACCAGCAGTTGATTGGTAGGCAAGAGCCTTCTAGGCTATCAATGAAGATAACATTAGGATAATTGCTATGTTTTCAATAGTTTTCAATCGCCAATTATGTAACGAGACAAACTACACAGTTATTAATAATGAAATCCGGTTAAGAAAGCTGAATTTAAGATTGAGTGATTGCGTCGCACTACTGAAAACTTTTCACTTCATAGCTATTTGTTTTGCTTTGCATTTACTATATGTAATAAAAACAACCATGTGGGACCCGTACACAGGCAAGAGACAGCGCGGAAGACCAAGACGACGATGGGCTGACATCTTCAAAGAACGAGCAGGGGGCTGCAATGGTCCAGAGTCGCCAGATGCAGAAAAAGCTGGAGAACGATGGAGAGCCAACTGTGTATCAACTAATCACAGAACAGACAGTGTATACAAACCAAGTGCTACATCCAAGTCAACTTCTCACCACGGAGTAGCTCACCGGGTGACACTCTCAAATAGAGCTTAACTCCTGTACAGGGAGGCCTTTTCCCTAAAGGGACATATCAGGCTTTATTTATTATTATTTTATTTATTCACGCTCATTAAAGTTGTTTAAAGTTTCATAATTATTTTTAAATAATGAGTGAAGCATGTATCAAATAAATGTAATGAAGGATTTAAACATTGAATGTCCAATATTTAATTGTAATCTAACATTTAGATACTAAATAAAAAACAACAAAAAAATTTGGTCGAGCAAAACGATTAATGATTGTGTCAATGTAATATGGGACAAGTCGGAATGAGTATCTGATGGTTTTGAAAAAAAAATAGGAATAGGTACATTTTTCATGTTTATAAAAGCGTCTACACCAATTATAACCAAGGGAGCTATTTTTATGCACTAAAAGTTAAGGATGCAAAATAGATATTACAGGTCGCGGTACTCCGGGTAGTCTGCCCACCCAGTCTGAGTAAAGAACTGAGTTTACAATTTAATGTAATGAGTCATTTATTTTATCATAAGTAATGCCACAAGCGATTTCCAAATTCACGACTCACGAAGTGAGGAGTGAATTTATCTAGAGAATTTGAAAATCAAGAGTGGCATTTGTTAGGACTATTTAACGAATAAAATTAAGCTATTTACTCACAAATCATTATTTAACTATAGTTATTTTAAAATATTTATATGTTTAATGTAAACGGCGATGTTTGAAAACAAATGAGAAACGATTGGTACGCTTCATTGGCTTATTTTGTTCATCACTGCAACCAGATCATATTATTTATTGCCAAAGGATCGCAATATTGTAAGAATGCACCCTAGTGGAGAAATTTATAACTAACATTATAGGTATAAATTAATTTCTAATGTCCTATGATGTAAATATGTCAATTAAATTTTTCTGCAACGTCATTTCCTGGAAAATAATTTGTTTATGAAAATGCAAACAGTGGTTTATTATTTTATTTTTTTGTGGTATAATCAATTGCTACAAATGTTTTTATATTGTCTCCCGCATGCGCTATCCGTTGACATTCGTGCACTGTATATACAATCTGATAGCCGTATATCTTAAAGAGACAGTCACTACAAAATAATGCTATGACCTATTCAGAATGTTAAAAAGTAGGAGCTTTCTTTAATATGACAAACTTAATTGATAAATTCCAGGTTAAACACGACTGTGATTGGTTGTAATTTAAAAATCATTGAAATGTGATTTGTCATTGAATACCATTTAGGGCATGACTTAAATAGTCATAAGTAATGCCACGAGTGATTTCCAAATTAAATTCACGACTCACGAAGTGACGACTGAATTTATATAGACTATCTAACTCATGCCCCAAATGGGAGTCAATGACCAATCACGTTTCAATGATTTCTGTTTTACAACCAATCAGAGTCGTGTTTCACGAAATATTTATCAGCGTTAAATTTGCCACATTAAAGAAAGCTAATATTTAATTTTAGGAAGTTATATTTTGAGGTTATTTTAATTATATTATTTTTGGTCTGGACATCTTACCTCAATATTAATGTTGATTTGTTCTTGAACATGTTTCAAAACAATTCTGTTTTATCGTCAGCTTTCCCAGACTGGGAAAGCTGACGATAAAACAGAATTATTTTGAAACATGTTCAAGAATAAATCAACATTAATATTGAGGTAAGATGTCCAGACCAAAAATAATATAAATAAAGAAAGCTCCTCCTTTTTAATATTCTGAACAGGTCTGACCATTATTTTGCAGTGACTGAGCCTGTAAGAAATACGGCTACCAGATTGTATATATAGTGCATAGATGTCAACACATAGCGCTTGCAGGAGTTAATATAAAAACATTTGTAGCAATTTATTATACCACCAAGAAAAGAAATCACTGTTTGCACTTTCTTAAATGTATTTTTTTCCCAGGTAATAATCCACAAAAATATAATTGTCATATTTATATCATACGACATCAGAAATGAATTAATATACAGTTTGATGTGTTTCATTTTTTCTCCACTAGAGAGCATTCTTACAATATTGCGTTCCTTTGGTTATAAATAGTATGATCTGGTTGCAGTGATAAACAAAAGAAGCAGATGAAGCATACCTATCGTTTCTCATTTGTTTTCAAACATCGCCGTTTACATTAAATATATAAATATTTTAAAATAACTTTAGTTAAACAATGATTTGTGATTAAACAGCTTAATTTTATTCGTTAAATAGTCCTAACAAATGCCACTCTTGATTTCCAAATTCTCTAGATAAATTCACTCCTCACTTCGTAAGTCGTGAATTTATCGATAATTTGGAAATCACTCGTGGCATTACTTATGAGAATTTGGAAGTTAAAAGTGTCATTTGTTAGGACTATTTAACGATTAAAATTAAGCTGTTTACTCAAAAATCATTATTTAAATATAGTTATTTTAAAATATTTACATATTTAATGCAAACGGCCATGTTTGAAAACAAATGACAAACGTTTGTTATGCTTTATTTGTTCATCAATGCAACCAGATCATATTTATTGCCAAATAAAATCACAATATTGTACGAATGCACCATAGTGGAGAAAAATGAAACATCATTAAAGGTTATTAATTAATTTCTCATGTCCTATGATGTAAATATATCAATTATATTTTTCTGCAACGTTAATTCCTGATAAAAAATACGTTTACGAAAGTGCAAACAGCGGTTTTTTTAATGGCATAATCAATTGCTACGAATGTTTTTCTAGCATATCTTGCAAGCCGAATATGGTTTGATTCGAGCACAATATATACAATCTGGAAGCCCTTTGGTAAAATGAAAGTTATAAAATCGAGGTGAAAAACGACTGTGATTGGTTGTAAATCAAAATGCATTGAAATGTGATTGGTCATTGACTGCCACTTGGGGCATAAGTTAAACAGTCAATTGAAAATAACTTTTCATATTTATCAATACACATTTAAACACTTTATGAATATTTTGTGTAGGATTAAGCAATAATATCTAGATATTAAACATGCTCGACCGAGGATTACGCTGGAAATGAGTAGAGGTTCTAATTCCACTCATATTACAGTTATTTAGGCCTATCTTACTTACTTACTCACTGGCACTATCGAACCCGTAGGTTCATGGCCGCGCGGACATAAGCTCTCAATACATCCCTATCTAGAGCTAATGCTTTCCAATCATTCCCTGTATAATCTACTTCCCTCAAATCATAGTTAATGTTGTTCTCCCACCTCATTCTTGGTCTACCAACTGGGCGTTTCCCCTCTGGCTTTCCTACAAGAAGCTTCCATGCACGTCTTTCATTCCCCATACGCGCAACATGTCCTGCCCATCGTAATCTACGAGACTTAACTGTACTTATTATATCTGGCTTCCTATAAAGACCATATAGTTTCATTGTTATGTAGTCTTCTCCATTCACCTGTCTGTTCATCTCTCTTTGGTCCAAAAATTTTCCTAAGAACTTATTCTCAAATACTCGTAATCTCCTTTCCTCCCTTAAAGTAAGAGTCCATGTTTCGCACCCATATAATATAACTGGTAGAATAATAGTTTTATATATTTTCAGCTTAACGTTTTTTGAAAGGAGTTGGGACATCAAAAGTCTCTGCAATGCATAATAGCATGCATTTCCAGAATTGAGCCTATGTTTTAATTTCTTTTGTGCATCTCATTCCTATTTGTGATTATTGTTCCTAGGTATTTGAATTCAGCCACTTCCTCAAAAATTCCCTCATTTGTCATTAGCTGTCCATTTCCATTATATAGGCCCTACTGAATTTCTACGTGTGACCATATATTTAGTTTTACTGATATTTACTTCCAGTCCTAATTCCTTAGTGTTACTCAATAGTGTATGTGTGTTGGCCTTTAGTATCTCCTCGCTATTGACCAGTAGTACTACATCATCAGCATAAACTAACAGCTTATTAATACCATTCAGTTGTAAGCCTTCCTCATTCTCTAAAGTTATTTAGGCCTATACTAAACAATATAATGTAAAACTCTCTCATAATACAAATAATCAAAGTAGAATATTAAAATATTAGAAAACTAAAATATTATTCCTAATGTACTTGTAAACAGTTCCACAAACAACACGAGAAGAACTGTTTCACAATTGATAACGTTCAACCTTACTTAAATATGATTGATCACCGAAAGCTGTTTGAATATCTAAAGCGAACACGCAGAACACTTGAAAAAAGAACGTTTTTTTGTAATATCAAACATCGAATGATAAAAACCTTCCCCGCTTGAAAAATTAAATTTTTTTCCTTAAGATACGATAGGAAGGTATTACCTTCTGTGATATGTAAAAAGTATATACTTTCATATAATCAAATTAAGAACAGAATAAATAAAGGTAGAGCAAAGCAGCAATGTTAAATGGTGTCTTATGTAACAGGCATACAACCAGAAAAATAATATACAAATATATTGTATAATTAAATAGTGAGAAGTAGGCCTGCTATCACATATGGAGCTGAAAAATGGAAATTCAATAAAACCTTAAAACAAAACTTGTGGAAATGGATTTCTTGAAAAAAGCAGTAAGATATTAAAAATTGGGAAAAAAAAGAAATAAAGTCATGAGAAAAAAATGAATAGTAAATATTAAATCGTATATTATATAACACACAAGCAATTAAATTGGTGTGGGCATGTACGATGAATGCAAAAAGCAAGGTTACCCAGAACAATATTGGAATGGTGTCCATTTGGAAGAAGAAAGAAAGAGTACCTCGAAATAAGACCTGGAATGAGATCATGAGTACTGGAGGACATGGAATGGATGGATAGTGACAAGTGGGGAAGGAAAGAAGTGTAAAATCGAAAATCTGTATGTAAATAAATAAAATCATCAAATCATGAACACTTTAGCATAATCGTGTAATTATTCATATTTTAAGTTTGATATTGGGTCAAGAGTAAGGTAGAGGTATAACCTTTGTTAAGGGTAGACCCTACACTGGTCATCATCACCAACTCAGGCTTAAGTGGAGGAGATATACAAGACCTTTATATCTGATGAAGCTATAACCAAGACCGTCCGTATGTGGTGAAGAACCACATCCTGCAAGAGATGGCCCTGCTTTAACGGAATACGGCGGATCTAGACATGGCTGTCGATAAAAGCCCCAACAAACTTTACCCCAAATGGGAATATTGGTAAGGGTGTAGGAGAAGGAAAACTCCGAAAATAAACCCGGGAAGAGGACTCTCGTCAGCCGGGGAGAAAGCAACCATCTAAGGGAAAGAGACCCCAACAGAAAACCTCCGGTCCTCCAGGTTGTGGTTGTGCGTCGGTCTGGAAACTCACCACGTAAAACGATCTTTCTCAAAAGTTTCAAACGAGTAAGCCGGATGGAATAATTAAAGCGCTGGGCTGAACAGATGTGTGATCGCAACAGACAAAGACCTAATTCGTGAAGGATGATGATGAAGTTTGATATTTTTGTTATATACTATTAAAGTCAGAAAAATTACGAGACACATTGAGAATAAAGGAATAAACTGGAATAATGGATATCTGAAAACAAATGAAAAGGGAAGGCTAGATAATGTTAAATTTAAAATAAAAAGAAACGGAATAAAAGGAATACAAAGACGAAGGTAAATAAGTAAAGAATATATTTTAAGAAAAGGAAGATGATTGTGAAGCATTGAGACGAACAAAAGCATGGGAGGAAAAAGATGAAGAGGCATATTTGTAAACTACCTTTATAAAGGAGGACACGATCAGATGTTTTATTTAAGGATGGTTTTTAACATGCCGGATCATTACCGTAACAATTCAGATGTTGGGGTGAAATAGTCAATACATTTTGTTCAGAGATCTCCTATTTCATACATGAGGTTCATTTTACGTGTCGCAAAACTAAGACAACGGTCTCAAGGATTTACGTACCTTTTCAATAAAGCTATGCTCGGAATTTTACGACCTCAAAAACTGATGTAATACACTATCCCTCAAACAGTTTGAACGGACAATTAGTCATTAAAATATGCTTTCACGACAGTACGAATTGTATTATGCTTTACATGACAAATAAACCAGTGCTAGGAATTGCTTGCTTCGCATGCAAGAAGTTTAAATTTTTATACGCGGTCTATTTATTTTGTCTTTCCTATTCACTATATGTAGATTTCAAAAAAGCATATGATTCAATTAAGAGGGAGAAGTTATATAGTATCCTGCTGGAGTTCGGAATTCCTAAAAAGTTAGTTAGACTTATACGAATGTGTCTAAATGGCTCAAAGAGTAGGGTGCGTGTGGGCAAACAGTTTTCAGACACTTTTGAAATCCATAATGGGTTGAAGCAAGGAGATGCACTATCTCCTCTACTATTTAATTTTGTACTAGAGCATGCCATTAAATCTTTAGAGAATGAGGAAGGCTTACAACTGAATGATATTAATAAGCTGTTAGTTTATGCTGATGATGTAATACTACTGGCCGATAGCGAGGAGATACTAAAGGCCAACACGCACACACTATTGAGTAACACTAAGAAATTAGGACTGGAAGTAAATATCAGTAAAACTAAATATATGGTCACACGTAGAAATTCAGTATATAATGGAAATGGACAGCTAATGACAAATGAGGGAAATTTCGAGGAAGTGGCTGAATTCAAATACCTAGGAACAATAATCACAAATAGGAATGAGATGCACAAAGAAATTAAACATAGGCTCAATTCTGGAAATGCGTGCTATTATGCTTTGCAGAGACTCTTGATGTCCCAACTCCCAATCCTTTCAAAAAACGTTAAGCTGAAAGTATAATTATAAAGCTATTATTCTACCAGTTATATTATATGGATGCGAAACATGGACTCTTACTTTAAGGGAGGAAAGGAGATTACGAGTATTTGAGAATAAAGTTCTTAGGAAAATTTTTGGACCAAAGAGAGATGAACAGACAGGTGAATGGAGAAGACTTCATAACAATGAACTACATGGTCTTTATAGGAAGCCAGATATAATAAGAACAGTTAAGTCTCGTAGACTGCGATGGGCAGGACATGTTGCGCGTATGGGGAATGAAAAAAGTACATGGAAACTTCTTCTAGGAAAGCCAGAAGGAAAACGCCCAGTTGGTAGACCAAGAATGAGGTGGGAGAACAACATTAACTATGATTTGAGGGAAGTAGATTATACAGGGAATGATTGGAAAGCATTAGCTGAGGATAGGGATGTATGGAGAGCTTATATCCGCGCAGCCATGAACCTACGGGTTCGATAGTGCCAGTGTGTAAGTAAGTAAGTAAGTTTCCTATTTGTATTTGCTAATCTTTTTATTTAGACATAACACTGTTGCTTATATGGAAATGTTATTGCTCAACATCCGAAGGCTATTATGAGGCAGGACTTGACCAATAAAATAAATATCATATTTGCAAATGGAAAACAAGAAATAGTAGATGAAAATTAATCAAAAATAGATAAGAAAACTGGAACTAATATCCCGTTCACATACTGTATGCGTCTGTCACAGCACACATTCGCCGTGGATTAGAGTCCACGAGATCCTAGAAATTCAATGTGACCTCTTCCCATGCATGAAAAACTATTCCACAACTCGTCCTGGCTACAGTACGGATCCTGGTCAATTAGAACGTAAAGTTGTCTTCACTCTCGCACATACGCTTTCTATGAAGTGACATCGGTAATCAAGAGATAGATGTTACGCCTTCCTCAAAACCATTTTTGAACCTAAAAAACATGATGGAGCGAATGGTTATCCTGTTGGAACACAAGTATACCTTCAGAGTAACACCCACGAGCGGAAGGAACTCAATGTTCTCCAAAATAGAGATAGGCTGCGTCTTAAATCTCCCATGGATACGTTCTAGAAACTACTGCCTCATCGAACAAACATCCACTCCAATATGAAACGATTATGCGACCTAACTACGTAATCGGATACATATGACGAGCATCATAATTGCGATATTTAGACTCTACGGACATGAACGTCGTTCATAATCGAGACGGTTACTTCATCGGAGAAAACTACATTGCTCCAACAGAAGTTCTCTCGAGTAGAAGCGAACGTTGAACGATCCATGATTTTCTCATCATCAAACCTAACTTTTCTGGCAGCTCGACGGTGAATTATACGATGGCCATTGAAGCTATTACTAGCGGCTGCTGTGGAGCCCGGAAAGTTGAAGTCATTAATTCAGGGGAAGTTAGTGATGGGTGACGCTTAACTTCCTTAATTCAGGTCACGTCCTTTCTTTGGGAAGAACTTCGTGGCCATCCAGGAATTACATGATTTCATACATCTTCGCTTAGGCGAAACCGATTGGCCCACCTTCGAGCTGTAGATGTAGGAATTCCAAACTCTTCTGACTTCGGCAGCGGAAAGACCAGTGAGAATGAGTTCTGAGCTGCTTTGCAAAATTATACAACCACCACATTTTACGAGACTGTACTAAAAAATACGGTAGAATGATGAAGTAACAATATATCCTAGGTTCTACGGAGGCTCTAATGTGTGCCAACAACATTAAATCTATGAGACATAGGCCTAACAGTTTTTATCATATTTGGTTTCCCATAAAAACCATGTAGCTTACTGCTATGAAGTCTTCTCCATTTTCCTATCTATCTTTCGTCCAAACATTTTCCTAAGAACTTTATTCTCAATTAACTAACCAACTCACTGGCACTAGGATCATGGGCGCGGACATAAGCTCTCCATACATCCATATCCTGAGCTAATGTTTTCCAATAATTCCCTGTGTAATCCACTTCCCTCAAATCACATATAATGTTAATCTCCTACCTCATTCTAGTTCTACCTACTGGGCGTTTTCCCTCTGGTTTTCCTACAAAAAGCTTCCATGCACGTATTTTATTCCCCATTCGTCCACATGTCCTGCCCATCGTAGTCTACGAGACTTAAACTGTTATTATATCTGGCTTCCTATAAAGACCATGAAGTTCACTCTTATGTAGTCTTCTCATCTGTTTGTGCATCTCTCTTTGGTCCAAAAAATTTCCTATGAACTTTATTCTCAAATACTCGTATTATTTTATCTTCCCTTAAAGTTGGAGTCATGTTTCGCATTCGTATAACTGGGAGAATAACAGTTCAAGGTTTTTTTTAGAGAAGTTGGGACGACAAAAGTTCCAGTAATGCATACAATATTAATTTGAGTCATATTCATTTTGGGTTTCTAATAAGTACGCCGTAGAAGCGATGAAAATGTGTAAAAGTTAAAACATTTTTACACGAGAACAACCTCGATAGCTACATTCATTTGGAATGAGTTAAAATAATAATGTCAGATAATGAAAATCAGACAAATATCATTTTATTAAGAGATGCTTTTTCCACCTCTTCAAAAACCCCATCCCTTAAAGCGATGCTAGTAAACGAACTCGTAGCGTTAACAACCTCACTTGATCACTGTACGTAACCTGTTTGTATTTTAAACAAAACATGGAGAGAACTGACCTACAATTGTTGTACAAAGGCCTGCTCCAAGCGAGTGGAAACATTGAGTCCATTGTCAGCTATGCACTCGTTTGCTGTAATAATTCTGCCAGTCGCTGTATTGTCAATCACATGTGAACGTTTTACTCATTAACCACCATGTTCCAGGAATTATTGATAATGTTTTCCCGTTACATGAACGTATATTAAAGTACGTTCGCTTAATGAAAACATATTTTGTTTGGTATTTAATTAATTTTATTAAAAACACAATATCCTACAACCAATCAGCATATACCGTTTTACTTTGATGTAAAATTTATTGTACCTTCTGCTAAATACAGTGTTACGTGGCGGAAATATTTATTACCGGTTAATAGTCATAAATTGGAAACATAAGCTTCAAACTTATCATGGATCCTTTGTAAAGGGTGGAATTGGTATTCGTAAGTAGTGTTGGTAGATCTATTTTTTTGCAAATACTGGGACTACAGTGAAAAAATAGGGGAATGACAAGAATATATATGGACAAATATAATATTTTCTATTTCGGAATTTATTAAAAATTCAGTCACCCTTAAGAAATTCGACTTCTCCAGTTGTAGCGGATAAAACATCCCCAAGACCCCTAGATCACTCATACTTCTTCTCACACCGTCTATCCAATCTTCTTTAAGTCTTCCCTTTCTTCTTTTCCTATCTATTTTCCACCCGAAGATCTCCTTAGGGATTCTATCATATGCCATCCTCTTGATATGTCCGTACCATCTTATTCGTCGCTCTTAAATAATTGTCTGTAATAAATTTCCTTTAACTTTCATAATTTTCCTAATGTCAACATTTATTATTTTTTCGAATCTAGTTTTCCGTGATGAACTTCTCCAATAATTAACCTCTGTTCCTAATATATTGTTAGCTAGGCATGTTTTAATAAGAACATAGAAGATATGAATATTGATATCCATCAATTGCAACTCTTTCACTGCAATCATAGCATTTTCATGCTATGCTTTGCAACTTTACTAGGGAATTATAGGTGTGGTACCTTCTCGTTGCTTTCCGCACCGGTGAAGGATGATGATGATGGCCGGATGATTTTTGGGACCATTGGGCCCTAAGCATCCTGATATTTGTCTTACAGGTGAGGAAAAGCTCCGGAATAACCTCACCCAGGAGCCTGTCCCGACAGGGAATCGAACCCGTGTCCGCTGCTTGACAAGGCAGCACGCTACCTCGAGACCAGAACGGTGGACAAATATTGATGTAACATATATAATTTATTAACTGTCTATAATGGAACACACATTTTGAGCTTCATTTTGCAGCTTGTGTTTGTTTTAAACAAATATATAAATCTCTTCACAAGAAATCTAAAAATCCATTTTTATTTGAATCTCCGTTTTTACATGTTCTATAGATAGCCTATTGCACATTTCAGTTCAGATTACCTTTGCCTGAGAGAAAAAAGTCGTTTAGTTTTTGGTAACAACGACACGCCCAACGAACCCGCCACATACTTCTGCCAAGTACTGTCTAGTGAAATTTTGCTCGACCACTGACACTGACTGGCTGTGACTGACTGACCAACCGACCGACAAAGCGTGATGGAGCGAGGGATATGTTCGCACCTCATGCGTTAATTTTTCTTTGCTGACAGATATTTTTAAATTATCCACCCAATATTACACACTCTACATGAAATGCGGGATTTTAGTTTCCCGGACAGGGTGCTAGCGGCACGCGTACTGACAGGGCTGAAAAACGGCACTTCTCACCAGAAGAAAAATGTACGACAACGCTATTTATAAGGTACTCCGTTCAGTTCTCAGATTCAATCTGGCTAAATTTAATATTGAAGTCAATATAATTGCTCAGACAAACCACCAGCAATCAATTAGTTAATACAAAATATGTTTTTATTTAGTTGTATTGACTATTCCATGCGGACGATTTGCCTGATTACATTGATTTCAATTTTATTTCTTATTTAGCTGATATAGCACGGAGTATATCCCATCATACCCTCATGGTAAAAGTAACCATGTTTTAATATAAACCAGGAAATTTCGAACGGATAATTTAATAGCGATATCTTCAATTCTATTGGTTTCAAGTGAATTATGGTTATTTTCAAATATTCAGATAAAAATGTCAGTATTTACAAAGTAAGAACATTTAAAATTTCAACAAAGAGGAATAATAAAGTAAATCACATGATGTAATGGAATTTAATTTTATAAATTATTTGAATGTTTTCTCTGTTTTGAATTGTCGACTTGGTAGGGTATAGCACCTGAGCTAATGCACGAATGTTGGAGATAGGAATCTATATAATAAATACAGGCCTAGATTAAAAAGAGTATCGTGCTTTTAATACTATGTGAATAGAAGGAAGGTACAAATTAAAATACGAGTATATTTAAATGTTAAAAGTTGTTTACAAGATATTCGTTGAATAAATCGTATACTTATTTTCCTCTCTTAAGATAGAAACCCATGTTTTGCATACATATATCACTAGGAAAATAACAGTTTTCTATATTTCCAGTTTAATATTTTTTTAGAACCATTGGGATGCCTAAAATCCCTGTAGTGCATAACGTCATGAATTTTCAGAATTTAACCTATATTAATTCCGCACATCATTCCTGTTTTTAATTATAGTTCCTAAGTATTTTAATTCAGTCACTTCTTAAATGTTCCCTCATTTGTCATTAACTATTTCCATTATATAGGCTTAATGTATTGTTGTGTATGAGCATATATTTAGTTTTAATTACGTTTGCTTCCAGTCCCAATTGCTGGCTGTTACTCTATAATATATATATATATCTATATATTATGTATTATAACATATGTGCGTGTATGTTGGCAATTAATATCTCCTCGCCATCTTTCTAATGATGTAATGATACTTCATCATCTGCATAACCTAACAGCTTGTTAATACCATTGAGTTGTTTGCTATTTCGCCCTTTAAAGTTCGATTGCATGCTCTAGTACAAAAATTAATACTAGCGGAAATAGTGGCATCTCCTTTTTTAACCCAATTTGAATTTTCAAAATTATATGAAAACTATTGCGTACACGCACCTTACTCTCTGTGCCATTTACACATAGTCGAATAAAGCTAACGTTTAAGGATTTCGAACTCTAGAATAGAATAGAATAGAATAGATTTATTTAGCCTGGTGGAGTTAAGGCAACGTGGCCTTCTCTTCCACTCACCAGGATAAACATATTTTACATATAAATACAAAAAAATTACAATAATAGTACATACTAAACAATTATTTGTCATATTGAATAATTTAATACACAAGTGATCTTCTTGGTGATATAATATTAAAATATATATGTAGTCAATATGCCCATTTCACCAATTAATGTTTTAAAATGGTCAACAAGTTTCTACAGCCAAGCTGTCATTCTCAAGACCAGATATTGACTGGTCTTGAGAATGAAGCTTGGCTGTAGAAACTTGTGACCATTTTAAAACATTAATTGGTGAAATGGGCATATTGACTACATATATATTTGTCATATTGAATAATAATGAAAATAATGTCTAATAACGCACATAAAATTAAATACAATTAAAATTAAACTAATGATAGAATGTATATAGAATGGGACAAACAGCTCGTATCTACTGTACATAAAAAGAAAAAAGAAAATACAAAGAAGGTAATAAAACTGTAATGAATTAATCTATCGCTTATTATACAAACCATTAGGTAAATATATTAACAAAATCTTAAAACTATTTTTATTAAATAATGAGAAAAATTATAAATTATTAAAAAGCAAGATTAGTGAGTTGTTTCTGTTAATAATTTCATTTTCAATTGTTTTCTGAAAGATGGTTAAAAGTTTGGCAGTCCCTGACATAGGGTGGAAGGGAATTCCATGTTCTAGCAAGAGAAACTGTAAAAGATTTCGAATAATAGATAGTGTGATGAGGAGGGATATAAAGAACAACGTGCTCAAGGGATCGGGTATCTAATTGATGTGTATCAGAGGAGGATGCTAAAAAATTCTCCTCTCTTAATTGATTCATATGCTTTTTTGAAATCTACATATAGTTGAATTACAGTGCCATGAAATATTTAAACTTATAATCATCAAATGTTTGCCCATGACAACCTCGAAACACCCTGTATATAATATGACGTGTAATATAATGAAATAAATTTGGTTTAATCGGCTGAACAGTTTATCAGATTATGACTCTAAAATTTAACCATTGTACCCTTCCGCGGGAAACGTAAACCCCATAATCACGAATTATTAAATTAATTCGGATTTACATAGGGTAATTATTTCACTAATTTGATCTGGCAGAAAACGCAACTATCAAAATGCGTTACACTAGAATTTAACAAAGGTTTTAGAGTAACCACACATTGAAACTGTGACCACTGGAACCACCAACTCAACTAATCCCAGCTGTTATCTATATTTTGCAACACTTGTGATGTTTGCTACCAAACCTGGTGTGTTTTCAAATACGTACATGTACACATACACACACAAAAGAATTGGTGCAGTAGTTTGTTGTTAGGTTTTGGAAAAGGCTAGAAAAGGGGAGTGGGGTTCAAAAGCTACTGAACAGACTTACGTACAATATAAACCCTGTCCAAATAATGGCGCCAGTGGTTTTTGGTGGTTTCCAAATATTGCATTCGACAACCGCACAAGTCACATAAATAAACCAACAAAAAAAAAAACAATAACTGCCATCTCCTGTATTGGATTTTCATAATTCGCTGCTTGTAGCTGTGTAATAGAGGATAAAGGAGGTGAGAAGCTACCATGCCCCTCTAAGTATCGACTTTCAACCCCTCACCGAACGCCTTCCATCTTCGCGAGATTTTCTCTCCTTCTCTTGCTCCAAGAAAGTTTTGAAAAATATGTCAGTTACTTGCACTGAATGGAAGGTAATTTTCTTCATTTACTCTAGTTTCAAAACATTTCTAGAACATTTTTCTTTTATTATGAAGAACTATTGTGGAGAATCATAATTAATATCACATTGTCGCATAAAAAAGTAGTCTTAGTGCAGCAAATTTTGAATAACACACTATAAGTGAAATAATTAAGATATTTTTGCGTGATAGTGCGTTTTTGTCATACTTACCAGCAATGGCGACCATTATTAAAAGTTCAACTTCCAACATTTCGGGGTTGCCTACCTAAATAACTAAAACTGTAATATTACATTTCTGTAATTTAATTATACGTGCGGGAAGTAAATCCACTGCCCTCTATGTATACTACGTACAATGTATATATAAAAGAAATCCAAAAGATAGTGTTAATATACATTATACGAAACAAATCACTGCATTTTAAATGAACTGAACTTTATTTGAAACAATATAAAACAATAAATACGTACTTGCGGCCATTTACCAATAATTGTTCTCAAGGCCTCCTGTTGTTTCAACTAATAAACATTGCCCACGCTGTTAACGTTAGTCAATTGTTTATAATGAACGCAAATATTTTCAACAAAGATGTTATTATTTCACTATTATTTATTATTTTAAAAACACCATCGCGCAAAAAATAATGTACAACGCACGTTTGTGAAGTGTTTTACAGAATCTAGGAAATTAAAAAAACCTCGCTATCGCTTGGTTTTTAAACATTTTCCCTCGATTCTGTAGAAACCACTTCCCAACCTCGCATCGTAATATACTATTCTCTGTGTATTCTTACCTATTATGGTTGTTTTCGTTGAACATATATTTCAAGACTTCTGAGCCCTATCTACAAGAAAATATAAAAATATCATCATCATCATCATCATCACTCCAAGGATTAGACAATTGCCCGTTCCGACTTCATATTGCATCAGCCAACGTCTTCTAGGTCTTCCAACATCACGCCTTCTCTCTTGCTTGATAATTTCTGGCTAACAATGGATATCTCTCCTTGCTCATTCCATCCATGTGATCAATCCATTTCTGTCTGTAATTCGTGACTTTATCCAATAAAGGCTGTACTTTCAATTCTTTCTCTTATATCCTCATTTCTTATTCTATCAGCCTTGTACATCCTTTTACTTGTCTTAGGAAACCGCATCTCTGCCGTCTGTTTCTATCCTTCTGTCTTTTCACTGGAGCCCAAGTTTCACATCCATACAATATTGTGGGAACCGCCATAACATTATACATTTTTATCTTGGTTTCTTTTCTAATTTTTATTTTGAATGTTCTCTGTATTGTTCCACACACCGTCTGAAATTTATTTATTTTGAGTCAATATCTCTTTCCACATTGTAGCCAACATCACAGCCCAAATATTTGAAACTAGACACCTGTTCTATACTTTGATTTTCTAAAATAATTTTGGTTCTCACTGGATCTCTTCCTCTAAAAGCCATGGTCTTCGTTTTCCTTACAGAAATTTTTTAGATCGTATAATTTACATATTTCATTTAATGCATGCATTGATTTCTGTAAGTCGTCTTCATTTTTCTGTATTATGATTACATCGTCAGCAAATAAAAGATTATTTTGCACATTTTATTATCCATTCTTATTCCTGGATTTACTAAAACTTTCCATTTATTAAAAATATCGTCTATATATATATTAAACAAAGTGGGTGATAAACTACATCCTTGTCGTAATCCAGTATTTGTTTTGATTGCATCTGTTCTTTTGAATCCGGTATCTATAATTATATTTGTGTCTTCATATAATGTCTTTATTGTTTCTACAAGGCACAGCGGGTATCCTTTCATTCGTAATATTTCCCATAATTTTTGTCTGTTTACTCGATCGAAGGCCTTATCCAAATCTATAAATCCTATGTGAGTTTCTAAGTTGTTCTCTTCTCTTTTCTATGAGTTGTTTCAGTGTAAAGACATTGTCTATACATGACCTTCCCTTTCTGAATCCACTTTGATTTTCACTTATTATTACTTCTGTTATGTTTCTCAATCTATTATTTATTATTTTCGTATATATTTTGTAGCCAGTATTCATTAAGCTAATCCCTCTGTAATTCTCGCAATTTCTCCGGTCTCCTCTTTTGAATATATTCTTGACAATTGCTGTTTTCCAAGTGGTTGGAATCCCATAGGTCTGCCAACATATATTAATTAGATGAAGTATTCGTAGTTTACACAATATTCCACTATATTTGATTAATTCCATATTTATATTATCTAATCCTGTTGCTTTCCTATTCTTAGTGGTTTTCAAAGCCATTTCTAATTCATTTATGTCTATTACAATCAATATTTTCCACTTTTATTTCTTCCTCATTGTTCTCTTTTCCTTCAATTTCCTCCTTTTTCCAAAGTTTTTCATAATGCTGGATCCATTCTTGTTCTGGGATTATATTCAATCTGGCAGAATCTTTCTCAGTCTGATTTAGATGTTTCACTAATTTATAACCTATTTCTTGTCTTCCATACATATCATGTTCTACTGAGCTTATAAATTTATCCCATGACTCCTGATGGGATTTTCTTATAATGCTTTTAGCAATTCTCCTTTTCTTTTATATTCTTCATAAGATTCTTCTGTTTTCAGTCGTAAGTATGTATGATATGCTTTTTGTTTTTCATTCACTGCATTTTGTATATTCGCATTCCAAGTTCTCAAGCCCCTTCCTATTCCTTATTCTATTTTTCTTTCCTAATATCTCATTTGCTGTTTTATGTATTACATTTGATATATTTTCCCATTCAATATTTATATCTTCTGACGTCGCTATCTCTGATATATATTTATTCATTCTGCTTTCATAATGTTGTCTAATACTTTGATCTTGTAATAAATATATTTATATACTTCTTCTTGGTTTCTTTTGTTCTTTATGTTATTTTTCCGCCATTTAGCTATTATGTTTATTTTGCTTATCACGAGATAGTGATCAGAGTATATATCGCTGCCTCTATGTACTCTCACATCTTTTACCAAGGCTCCTAGCTTGTTGTTTACGATTAAATAGTCAATTATTGATCTTGAGTTTATATCCACTTCTTGTATATTTATGTATGTCCTTTTTTCGGAAATAGGTATTCATTATTTTTAATTGATTATAGGCTGAAAACTGTCTCAAATCCTGTCCATTTTCATTTATTGTTATTTCTCCATTATTTCCTATTACATTAGGTATAGGGACATTGCCTACTCTGGCATTTAAGTCTCCACTTATTATTAAATGATGATCTTTTGTATATATATACTTTTGTTAAATTGTAAGCAATCTAACGTGATAGATTATTTCATTCCAAATATCAGAAAACCACACTAAAAAAAACTGACGTAGAAGTAGATCTAAATAACATAAATTAAACATACAGACGATTTCGAATAATTTCAAACGGAATATTTAATCACAGTTTTCGCAAAAATATCCTTAGCTTTTATGGATACTCTCAATTTCTTAAACAGCCTATAGAAAAATTTGTAATTGTTCCCCGAGCTGCAAAGAATTAACCAATTACTTCAATTGGCCCATGCATATGATGATTTCTAAAACAGATTACTTTAGGATAATAGGTATCTTTCCTACCTGCGGCTGTGTTCTAACTTGGTCTATGAACCTATGGGTTTACGGTGCCAGTGAATTAGTTTATGAACATTAATGGTTTTTATCAATATTGTATATTGACAAATCTTAAAAACTATTTTCACTAAATAATGAAAAAACAAATTATAAATTATAAAAATCAATATTACTGAGTTGTTTCTGTTAATAATTTCATTCTCATTACTATCTTCAGCACTGTGATCTGTCAAATATTCCAGTGATGAAGTTTGGGTTGTTTTCAGACGTAGGGTCTACGTAACTATTTTTGTGCACACAAGCTTGTGATTATAGCAGTGACATGCCGAGGAAGTAACGTCACAAAGGACAAGTCTGGTGACTTTGGTTGTTCGTGGTTTCACTCAACTGACTCCAGGAATTTTACCACTAAACTAAACACAAAACCCAGCATCACATCTAAATATGTTAATCTTAAAATGATACTCCAGGAAATAGGACAGACATTGTTGGTTTAGTTATTTAGTGATAATCTCATTTATTAACGTACATAACCATTTTATAAAGGCTCAATTCTGGACATGCATGCTATTATGCATTACAGAAACTCTTGTCTCAACTCCTTTCCAAACGTTAAACTGAATATATAAAACTATTATTCTTCCAGGTCCACCGCTGCGGTCTCGGGGTAGCGTGCTGCCTTGTCACGCAGCGGGTCCGGGTTCGATCCCCGATCGGGACAGTTTTTCTGGGTGAGGGTTTTTATCGGGGAATCCTCACCTGTAAGGCAAATATCAGGAAAACTTTAAGGCCCAAACGGTCCCCGAAATCTTATGGCCATCGCAATCATCATAATTCATATTCATAAGCTTAGGATTAGGGACTCTCCTGGCGCACCATTATCATTATCATCCATCATATCATCGAGGCAACATAACGCCGCCTTCCAGGCGCCCCAACCTCAGAAGTGGGTTACAAGTACGCCATGCCAGGAGAGAAAGCAGGAATGTCGAAAGACAAACCCTGGGCATTTGAAAAAAATTATCATTCCAGTTATATTATATGGATGCGAAACATGGACTCTTACTTTAAGGGAGGAAAAAAGATTAGGGAAATTGTTTCACCCAAAAGAGATGAACAGACAGGTGAATGTACAAAACTACATAATAGTGAGCTACGTGATATGTATAGGAAGCCAAATATAATTAGAACAGTTAAGTCGAGTAGGCTGCGATGTGTAGGACATGTGGCACGTTTGGGGGATGAACGAGTAGCATGGAAGCTTCTTGTAGGAAAACCAGAGAGAGAAAAAGCCCAGTTGGTAGACCAAGAATGAGGTGGAAGAATAACATCATCCATGATTTGAGGCAAATAGATTATACAGCGGATGATTGGAAAACATTAGCTCAGGATATGGGTGTATGGAGAGCTTATGTCCGCGAGGCGATGAACCTATGGATTTGATAGTGCCAGCGAGTTAGTTATTTTCATGAGTACAGCCTTAATAGCTCCATTCTATCGAAAATTCGCTGAAATTAATACATTTGATTAAGACGAATTTAGAAAAAAACTCATTTCGTTATATCCTCTCATTAATTATGAATCCCTTGGGCCAGAGATTTTTAAACCCAACACATGGCCAAGTTTCGCTCTTATAATAATTGATGTAGACTACGTTAAACTGCATAATGATAAGTAATGCCACGAGTGATTTCCAAATTAACGATAAATTCACGACTCACGAAGTGAGGAGTGAATTTATCTAGAGAATTTGGAAATCAAGAGTGGCATTTGTTAGGACTATTTAACGAATAAAATTAAGCTGTTTACTCACAAATCATTATTTAACTATAGTTATTTTAAAATATTTATATATTTAATGTAAACGGCGATGTTTGAAAACAAATGAGAAACGATTGTTACGCTTCATCTGCTTCTTTTGTTTATCACTGCAACCAGATCATACTATTTATTGCCAAAGGAACGCAATATTGTAAGAATTCTCTCTAGTGGAGAAAAAATGAAACACATCAAACTGTATATTAATTCATTTCTGATGTCGTATGATGTAAATATAATTATATTTTTCTGGATTGTTACCTGGGAAAAAATACATTTAAGATAGTGCAAACGGTGGTTTCTTTTTTTGGTGGTATAATCAGTTGCTACAAATGTTTTTATATTAACTCCCGCATGCGGCATGTGTTGACATTCATGCACTATATATACAATCTGGTAGCCGTATTTCTTGTACAATCAGTCACTGCAAAATAATGGTGAGACCTGTTCAGAATATTAAACAGGAGGAGCTTTCTTTAATATGGTAAATTAACATTGATAAATATTTGGTGATACACGACTGTGATTGGCTGTAAAACAGATATCATTGAAACGTGATTGGTCATTGACTCCCATTTGGGGCATGAGTTAAATAGTCAAAGCAAATATTAAGTTTCTCTACAGTTACATTACCAAATCTAAATTATATGTATTTTTGTGTGCATCTCTATATTCTATACATGTGAAATAACTATAATTATGAATATAGAATAATTCCAGGAATGGTGTGTACCAATATCACAGAGAGTAATTTGTTTTTATGCGTGATTGTATCTAAAAAAATTACTACTATAATTAATCACTTCAGCTATTTAGTAATTAGTTTACAAGCGTTGGACTAATTTAAAACTTAAATTCAGTATATATATGTCATAATGGTAATACGTAATAAATATAATATGGAAAATTCCCTGCAGCTTGATGAAATTATTTAATTTATTCCCAATTATAGTAAAAACGCAAGGTGCATGTGGTAAAACACATACTCTATGAGATATAGAATAATGTTCGCATTAGGGCGTTGTCTCTCTATTTTAACATCAAAACATTGTGTAGTATATGGCTCAAAAATATTAGAACGTTTTCTTTTAATAAAAGTAGTTTTATTTATTCAGATTTAGTTAATTCCGAAGAAATGAAGCTATTGACTTTGTATCCATGAACATATTTTTTAAAAAATCTTCATACGTACTAGACATCGGAAATGAACATCACAAAACTTTATATATATATATATATATGTTATATAGTATATTATATTAAATATACATATAACTAACTAATTCATTGGCACTATCGAACCCGTAGGTTCATGGCCGCGCGTACATAAACTCTCTATCCTGAGCTAATGTTTTCCAGTCATTGCCTGTATAATCTACTTCCCTCAAATCTTCGTTAATGTTATTTTTCTATCTCAATCTTGGTCTACAAACTGGACGTTTTCCCTCTGGTTTTTCTACCAGAAACTTCCATGCACTCTTTCATTCTCCATTCGTACCACATGTCCTGCCCTTGCAGTCTACGAGATTTAACTGTTCTTCTTATATCTAGCTTCCTATAAAGACCATGTAGTTCAGTGTTATGAAGTCTTACCCATTTTATATATATATATATATAATGTGTTATGTTGCAGATTTTCGATGATATAAGTACGATTAAGAAAGGCTTCTTGGATTTTCCGTGTCGTAGATTCAAGGTTGGACTCTGGCCGCTTATTTCGACGTTTCGATGATCCTACATATCATTATCGAGGAATGAAACCGACACGACGTTTCGGCATGATCCCACATGCCATTATCAATTAATGAATCATTACTTGGAAATGACAAAACTTCGGAACGTCGGAGTACAACCTTGAAACCATGAAGCAGAAAACCCTTGAAACCTTACTTAATCACTCACACTCACACACACACACACACACACACACACACACACACACACACATATATATATATATATATATATATATATATATATCCATTCACAGTAATTCTGCCCGAGGGCAGGTTTTCGCTGCATACATAACATTTTCATTAGCTTCCCGTTGCCTTCCTCACGGTGTGAAGGATTAATGATGGCCGGATAATTTTCGGACCGTATATATATGGATACGACATAGCGTAGCTGGTTAAGGCAATACATTACATGCCGTAAGATCGCGATAAGATCAGGGTTTTTAAACTTGCCTAAACTTTCTGGCGGGCACCATTTCCTTGGGTCTGCTCAGCCTCTAACATAAATGAGTACGAGACAACCCATCTGCTATTTCGTGCCGATTGTCTAGAAAAGTGGTGGGAGCTTTAACTCCTACTTTTCCAAGGGGCTCCTAAGACATGTAAAAAGTATTACATTTTATATATATATATAGTCCACCGCTGCGGTATCGAGATAGCGTGCTGTCTTGTCAGCAGCGGGCCCAGAATCGATCCCCGGTCGGGGCAGTTTTTCTGGGTGAGGTTTTTATCGGGGTTTTTCCTCGCCTGTAAGACAAATGTCAGGAACACTTTAAGGCCCAAACGGTCCCCGAAATCATATGGCCATCATCATCGTCTTCATCTTTATCATTATCATCATCTTCCTTCAGCGGTGTGGAAAGCAACGGGAAGCTACCACACCTACAATTCCCTAGTAAAGAAGCAAGCATAGCATGAAAGGACCTGCCTTCGGACAGACTTACTATGGAAGGATATATATATATCACAGACCTCGTGATTAATTATTTTTTAACTTTAAAGTTTTCTCTGTGTCGAATTATACTACTAAAATAGCAACCACAAAATTAGTTACATCTTGCTAATTTTTATAAATGAAAATACGAGTAGTTTAGTCATTACTAATATTATCATCATCATCATCATCATCATTACTGTTGTTGTCATTATTATTATCATCATTATTATTTATTATCATTATCGTTATCATCACTATTACTATCTCTATCATTATTATTATTATTATTATTTATTATTACTATTACTATTATTATTATTAGTATTATTATTATTATTTTTATTATTATTATTATTATTATCGGCCGCGGTGTACTAGTGGTTGTGCTCCTTGCCTCTGGTCCCGAGGGTCGCGGGTTCAAACCCGGCCGGGGGTAGAAGGATCTTTTTTTAGAATGGAAAAATCCAAGGAGCAAGTCCTCCGGGAGGGACTTTAAGCCGTGGGTCCCGAGTCTGAAGATTTTCAGGCTCGTAGAAGATCCTTAAGCCTGAATGAAAAGGCCTTTAAGCATAATTTACCGAATTTTCTCGTCCTAGTACTACCTTGGTTTCCTAGATGCCAGTATGAGGCGGAACGCTGACCACGGACCACTCAAGTGACATCTATCCGAAAACAAGTGTAACTAAATTAGTATGGTTCAAATCCTTACCTGTAGGGGACAGCGCCTCAATCTCTGTTAAGGTAAAACATGGGCTTACAAGAAAAATTATTATTATTGTTATTATTATTATTATTATTATTATTATTAAATAATAATAATAATAATAATAATGATTTATTTTAGCTGGCAGAGTTAAGGCCATAAGGCCTTCTCTTCCACTCAACCAGCGAATAGTAAAATTATACAAAAATTACGTACATATTACAATTTTAAGATATTAAAATACAGACTAAACAAAATACAATGATGATGGATCTAATACTAGCTAATGCTAACAAAAACATAGAATAGCCTATAATAAAATTAAAATGATATAAAATAAAGTAAGTAGCTTCCTACATGATTATTAGTAGAATGCTCTATATAGTTGTTATGTAGTTAATGTTTTCATTGTGTCGAACTTAAGATATCAGTTAATTTGGATTTAAATAATGTTAGCGATTGACAGTCCCTGACATGACTGGGAAGTGAGTTCCATGCTCTAGCCATAGATATTGTGTAAGATTCAGAGTACAGACAGGTCCTGTGTTGTGGTATCAAAAGTAAAGAAGAGTCTTGTGATCTTGTTCCTAAATTGTGATGAGCCGATAAATGTTGAAAAACGTGTTGTTAAATAAGTTGGTAAATATGTGTGCAGAATTTGGAATAGTAAGGTATGTGAATGTAAAGTTCTTCTGTCATTTAGGCGTAGCCATGATAAGGCCTGAAATGAAGGAGACACGTGGTCATAACGACGGAGATTGAATATAAATCGAATGCACGCATTATGAGCACGCTGTAGTCTGTCAGATAGATCAGTTGTCAGATTAGTCAGTAATATGTCGCAGTAGTCGAAGTGTGGCATTATAAGAGTCTGTATAAGTATTTGTTTTAATTTTGTAGATAGGAAGGAAGTTTTTTAAAACTATTTAGGGAGTGAAGAATTGAGAACACTTTCTTGCAGGTATTATTCACCTGGATTTTCCAGTCTAGATGTTGGTCCATATAGATACCCAGATTTTTTACTACTGAGCTGTAGGGGATATTTTTGTCATTTAGGAGAATGGTAGGGATATTTTCGTAATTTATAATGCTTTGGATTCGCCGATGTCCTATAATTATGCACTGTGTCTTGTCAGTATTTAGATTAAGTCCATGTTTCTTCGACCATTGGGAATTGAGTCTAGGTCACTATTTAATTTGTCTAGTGTGTCATGTACATCGTCAGGATGGGAGTGAATGTAAATTTGCAAATCGTCAGCGTATAGGTGATATCGACAATAGGTAAGTCTAGTGGATATATCGTTAACATAGATAGAGAACAGAAGTGGTCCTAACACTGAACCTTGTTGGACGCCACCCTTCAGTGATAGCCAGGATGAGGAAAGTTCTTCATTGGATACACATTGCTGGCGACCATGAAGTTAGGATCCAAGCCAGTTAACAGCATTGTCCGAAAGATTCAGAGCGCGTAATTTTGCTATTAATATGTCAGTGTCAACAGTGTCGAAAACTTTGCTGAAGTCCAAGAGTGTAAATATTGCCATGTGGCCACTGTCCATTGTTTCACACGCATCTTCGGTAACTTTATGTGAATGGGTATTTAACAAACGAGGGGAATTTTGAAGAAGTGCAGAATTCAAATAAGTACCTGTCAACAATAATAAGTTACAAACAGGAATTAGATGAAGAAGGAAATTAAACACGGTCTCAACTGTGGAAAAGCGTACTAGGACCCCACTACGCAATGCGGACTCTCTTGTCCATCGAACTCCTCTCAAAAATGCTAAACTAAAGATACATAAAACAAAGATTATTCCAGTTACACAATGTGGATGCGAAATACGGACTCTTACTTTTAGGGAGATAGAAAGGTTGTCATTGTTTAAAAATAAGGTGCGTAGGAACATTTTTGGGTAGGGTAGTGTTAGACGGGAAACCACCAAGTTACTAAAGAGTAAAAAGAGGGAATATTTGAGAGAGAGGATTAATGATCTTGAAATGAATACAAAAAATAGGAACATTAGAGAATTATATCAGGGAATTAGTATAGAGAAGAAATGGTTTCAGGCTAGAACAAATATAATTCGGAATGAAAATGGGGATATGATTGCAGATTCTAGGAGTATATTAAATAGATGGAAAAGTTACTTTAATCAGCTATTAAATGTACATACAGAACAGGACATTGAGGAGGATAAGTTACAGACAGCAGAAATGCTAGTCGCAGAGCCAAGTGCATTAGAGGTTGAAATGGCGATTGAAAAATTGAAGATGTATAAAGCATCAGGTTCAGATGAGATCCCAGCAGAACTGATAAAATCAGGGGGAGAAAAATTGAGGACAAGATACGCTGGTTGCTTAGTATGATTGGGAAAAAGAAGCTCTTCCAGATGAATGGAAGGAATCAATTATCGTACCAATTTATAAGAAAGGAGATAAAACTGATTGCAACAACTACAGGGGCATCTCATTACTTTCAACTTCGTACAAAATTCTAACAAATATATTAGTAAGCAGACTTACTCCCTATATTGATGACATTCTAGGAGATCATCAATGTGCATTTAGAAGAAACAGGTCTACAACAGATCAGATTTTCAGTATAAGACAGATTTTAGAAAAGAAATAGGAATATAATGGTACTGTACATCAACTATATGTAGACTTCAAAAAAGCATATGATTCAATTAAGAGGGAGAAGTTATATAGGCCTAGTATCCTGCTGGAGTTCGGAATTCCTAAAAAGTTAGTTAGACTTATACGAATGTGTCTAAATGGCACAAAGAGTAGGGTGCGTGTAGGCAAACAGTTTTCGGACACTTTTGAAATCCAGAATGGGTTGAAGCAAGGAGATGCACTATCTCCTCTACTATTTAATTTTGTACTAGAGCATGCCATTAAATCTTTAGAGAATGAGGAAGGCTTACAACTGAATGGTATTAATAAGCTGTTAGTTTATGCTGATGATGTAGTACTACTGGCCGATAGCGAGGAGATACTAAAGGCCAACACGCACCACACTATTGAGTAACACTAAGAAATTAGGACTGGAAGTAAATATCAATAAAACTAAATATATGGTCACACGTAGAAATTCAGTATATAATGGAAATGGACAGCTAATGACAAATGAGGGAAATTTTGAGGAAGTGGCTGAATTCAAATACCTTAGGAACAATAATCACAAATAGGAATGAGATGCACAAAGAAATTAAACATAGGCTCAATTCTGTAAATGCGTGCTATTATGCATTGCAGAGACTTTTGATGTCCCAACTCCTTTCAAAAAACATTAAACTGAAAATATATAAAACTATTATTCTACACAGTTATATTATATGGGTGCGAAACATGGACTCTTACTTTAAAGGAGGAAAGGAGATTACAAGTATTTGAGAATAAAGTACTTAGGAAAATTTTGGACCAAAGAGAGATGAACAGACAGGTGAATGGAGAAGACTACATAACAATGAACTACATGGTCTTTATAGGAAGCCAGATATAATAAGAACAGTTAAGTCTCGTAGACTGCGATGGGCAGGACATGTTGCACGTATGGGGAATGAAAGACGTGCATGGAAACTTCTTGTAGGAAAGCCAGAAGGAAAACGCCCAGTTGGTAGACCAAGAATGAGGTGGGAGAATAACATTAACTATGATTTGAGGGGAAGTAGATTATACAGGGAATGATTGGAAAGCATTGGCTCAGGATAGGGATGTATGGAGAGCTTATGTCCGCGCGGCCATGAACCTACGGGTTCGATAGTGCCAGTGAGTAAGTAAGTAAGTAAGTAAGTAAGGAACATTTTTGGACTAAACAGAGGCAGACAGGTAAAATAAACTATGTAACAGCGAGATAATTGATTTATATGAGAAACCAAATGTAATAAGAATTGATTGACCTAAAAACACTAGACAAAATAAAAGCCACTTACTTAAAGAAGGCAATTGGAGTTCCAAGAACACGCGATCCAGACTTGTATATTTGCTCGCAAGGGAGATCTTTCTCATTGAAGATCTAAGGACTAAATTGATCTTGCCTAATACTAAAGCTTCTGACCAACTTTTAAGAAGTGTTAGGAAGATAAGAGAAGAAACTCCATCAGAATTCTACGGCACAGGGGCAATGATAGACCGCGAGAATGGACAAGATAAAACTTCGAATTGCGACACGTAATAACACGACTGGCAGTCCATGGGTTTCACCATCTCATCTGCAAAACCAAAGCATACCAAGAACCAAACCAATCATGCGAGTGTACATTGTGCAACAAAACATGTGAACGCTAGCATATCGAACTGTGCACAAAGAGGAAAAAATCGTTAAATCAATATGCAAATCACAAACAGTAAAATCTTATATTAATCTTAATGGTCATTTGGCTGCTATTATAATAATAAAAAGAAATGTAAGAAGAACAGATAAGTATCATAGATCAACACTTTTGAAATTCATATTACTCAACGAGAACATAACCGCATACATAAATCCGTTACAACCTATATAACAACATCAGTTCCAGTTAAAACGCAGAAGATTAAACATTTTTTCGAAAGGCCTCCATATTAGAATAACTTGAAGAAGTTTAATAATTTAGTTGAGGACTACTGACTTACCAGGTAAAGTTATATAAGTATCATGGACTCAGAATGACAGTATAATTGGCACGGATGGGATTGAAAGACCTGAAAACTTGATGTAGGAAAAACCAGGAGGAAAGTGTCAAGTAGGTAGGCAGTAACGACTGGGAAAGTAGTACTAACCATAATTTTAGGGAGTTGAATTATACAGTGAATGATTGGAAAATATTCGCTCAGTTGAGGGATATGTATAGAACGTGGCCATGAAACTCTGAGTTCGAGAGCGGCCATTTAGTTAAATAATCGTTGAGTTAAAGTAAAACGAATACGAATGCATTTAAACGTTTCAATTTTTTAAGAGTCATATCTCTTATTCACTTGAGTGAAATCCTTTACTCTGGCATTCTTTGTTCGTCAAATTTATTAATTTAGACTCGTGAACAAAGCTAGAGAATAGATTACCAGGTCTCTTAATAATAGAATCCCTCTGTCCTTTACACCCCTCTCTCAGTTCCATGACCATCTGTTGAAATTTTGCCAGCGTACGACACTGCAGTCAAAATTAAATAAAAATTATATCACAAGCAGGTTGCACAACGCCATATCACATAAAGTTAGCATGTATTTTTTTCTTCGTACTCTTTCGAAAACAAAATAAAACATAAAATGAAACAAAAAAAGTAAGCCCAGTTGCAGCAGTAAAGCATTCTTAAATAAATTTCTCACTTAGCTTGTTTTATGTCTTAATCTCAGTGAATAACTTGTATAAACACGGATTTTCTTTATGAACAGAAAAACAGGGCTGTGTATCATACTTTCAGAAGTCTAGTTCCAGCGTCTTTACTGTTCATATTTTATGATTCAGCTTAACCATGTTTATGAGCTGTTAAAAAAATGTTCTACAAATTTTACAGGGTTCTCAAGTTCCTAGAGTATTTCTATTGACGTCTTCCTCCCTCATCCACGCGCATTTTTTTACAATTACTTATATAAAACTGGTCAACAACGATTCTGTGACATAAACAATTTTGGGTCTCTCCATGGTATCTTTACCTTGTCGTGGTGGAGTGGCTTGCGTGCTTAAAATGATCCTGAGAGCTATGCCGACGGTTAGCATTGCTGCCGCTAGGGTTACCCATGCTGGACTGGTCGAAGGTGATAAGCCAGACGAAAAAAGTACCTTGGTCGAAAGAATAACGATCTTTCACCGTAAAAATACAACCGTCACACAAATGCGGAAATGGGTTCAGGTTCAACTGGGGTAAAATTTTCGGCCATGAACCTACGGGTTCGATAGTGCCAGTGAGTAAACAATTTTGGGTGATTCTTACGTAATTTTATCTGAATTAGGTAATACCCGGCGTGCGCTGCTATGCCTAAATAAATGAAATACGTGCTTTTATGCTTAGTTGAATAAGCAGAAATAAAATTAAAGGTTCATTAAACTTGTGTGGCATAGATTGCAACAGACCAAACATTGCGGTTGCTAGATTCAATGTTTAGTTTCGGATTTCAGGTAAATCCCTACTTATAATTGTCGGATTTCGCTGATGTTTTGTAATACCCACCTCGGTTTATTGTAATAGGATGTATTGAGATTGGTTGTCAAACACCGAAAATTGAGACCGCTTGAGCGCTTATAATTTTTTTTTCAGCTAAACTCCTATATCCAACAATAGACAAATTCAGTCTTCATGGAGATAGTAACGACAACGGGGTTAGGTTAGTCACATTTGACACATTGAAGAATCTCATTGTTAAGAGCACAACATTTCAGCATAAGGATATTTATAAATACACCTGGACGTCCCCAGATGGAGAAACAACGTATGGGGAATGAAAGACTTGCATGGAAGCTTCTTGTAGGAAAGCCAGAGGGAAAACGCCCAGTTGTAGACCAAGAATGAGGTGGGAGAATAACATTAACTGTGATTTGAGGGAAGTGGATTATACAGGGAATGATTGGAAATAACTCAGGATAGGGATGTATGGAGAGCTTATGTCCGCGAGGCCATGAACCTACGGGTTCGATAGTGCCAGTGAGTAAGTAAGTAAGTAAGTAAACTCCTATATCTTATCGTTTCAGAACACAATAAATAGCAGCTAAATACTCGCTGTACTGAAAATCTGTATTTACAAAATATCAAGTCAATCTACGGACTAGTTTTCGATTTTTGCGAACAACCAACATGCGCAGGCGGAATTTTATAAATAATATTATGGCGGCACGGAAGCAAGTGGCACTGAATGACTCAAAAGTGTACACGTACGGTTAACATAATAAATGGAGCCACTAATATTGAATAATCAAGGTAAGAATCGCAAGGAGGTGCACTATCTCCTCTACTATTTACTTTCGGACTAGAGCATGCCATCAAATCTTTAGAGGATGAAGAAGGCCTACAACTTAATGGAATTAATAAGCTGTTAGTTTATGCTGATGATGTAGTATTATTGGGTGATAGCGAAGAGATACTAAAGGCCAACACTCACACACTATTGAGTAACACTAAGAAATTGGGACTGAAAGTAAATATCAATAAAACTAAGTATAGTCACACATAAAGTAAAGTGATCCCACAACAGACCTCAGGAGGTCCTTGGGGTAGTAGGAGGTTAAGGCTCCCACTTTTTCTAGACAATCGGCACTTTTTATGTCAGCCGGGTTGTCAGCCCTGCGTGACGGCCGCCTTTACCCCAGAACAAGCGTCTGGTACTCATTTCAGTTAGAGGCTGAGTCCACCCCAGGACCATAGTGCCGCCAGAGGGTTTGGGTCAGTTTAAAAATACTGACCCCAACGGGACTTGAACCCTCGACCCTCCGGCTTGTAGCTCAGTGCCTTAACCACTACGCTACGGCGTGCCCCTATGTAGTCGCACATAGAAATACATTATATATTGGAAATGGACAGCTAATAATAAATGAGGAAAATTTAAAGAAGTGGCTGATTTCAAATACCTAGTAACAATAATATCAAAGAGGAATGAGATTCACAAAGACATAAAAATAGATCCAATTCTGGAAATGCGTGTTATTATGTATTACTGAGACACTTGACGTCCCAACTACTTTCAAAAAAGTCAAACTTAATATATATAAAACTAGTATTCTACCAGTTATATGGATGCGAAACATGGACTCTTACTTAAGGGAGAAAAGGAGATTACGAGTATTGAGAAAGAACTAAGGACTTTTTTTGGACCAAAGAGAGATGAAGAGACAGGTGAATGAAGAAGACTATATGACAGTGAACTACATGGTCTTTATAGGAAGCCAGATATAATAATAACAGTCAAGTCTCGTAGACTTCGATGGGCAGGACATGTCGCACGAATGGGGAATGAAAGAAGTGCATTGATGCTTCTTGTGGGAAAACCAGAAGGAAAACGGCCAATTGGTAAACCAAGAATGAGGTGGGAGAATAACATCAACTATGATTTGAGGGAAGTAGATTATACAGGAGATAATCGGAAAACATTAGTTCAGGATAGGGATGTACGGAGAGCTTATGCCCACACGGCCTTGAACCTATGTGTTCTATAGTGCCAGTGAGTTAGTTAGACAAGATAAGATTCTTTGCGAATTAGTCATACATATAATTTATTTTGAAAGTGTGCGATTCATGCACCCCTCCTCACCTCTTTTAGAGTTGCATGTAGGAAAAAAACAGAGAGAAACGGACGTTACTATAAATATTTATGAGCCCCCAACTCATCGCAACCTATCATCGCTACAACTGCCCAGCTTATAAGGGATGTCAAATTACTGCAGTCTCGCTTCTTTTTAAAGAGACTTGTCAACTTCAATACGATACTTTCAGTTAAATCCCGAATTACAAGAGGACGTGTAAAGCCTCTCCGGATGAGTGATCAGCTCAATCCCATGGCCATCACGAAATTTTAAGTCAATACTTAGGTCCACCATTTATTCTTGCATTAAGATTTGGCGATAGGTGAAGTGAAAGGCTGTTATTTTCGTATTCTGATAAATATCAGCACCATTCGATACAAGCTCAAGTCTATTTGTCCTGTTAAGCGGCCCCTAGACGATCAATATTTACGTCAATATATTGCACAATATTATGTACAATAGTATTACTTGGCCAACCCACACGATGCAATATTATTGCTCAATAAATTAGTTCGTGGGTGATACTTTTGCAGTCATGTGGAATGATAAGAAGACAGAACACAGAACTGAACTATTATTGCGCAATATTGCAAACAGGACGACGCGATATTTACTAGACTGCACAATAAAAATCAAACAGTTTTTGATTGACTCAATATATTGCGCAATCTTTCAATGTGATCTACGCACACTCGATATTATTGCCAATTACTGTACATATGTTGACGTAAATATTGATCGTGTAGGGGCCACTTTAAGGTCACAATGAGATTTTTTCGACTAATGATCTCTACCCCTTCGGATGGTACTGAAGCGTGGCTTTTAGGATTCTGTTTTTGTCCATTCGTTTGACGTGATTTTTCCAGTTGAGATTGTATTTACTTTTAAAGTGTACAATTATTTGTAGCTAAGTTCCTTCATGACCAAATGTTTGGGAAGCCAGCGAGTGTATCTTACTGTTGCTGATGTCTGCATTTCTCATTGACCATAAAATTAAATTTTTGGAAGTATAGGTTATCTATTGTACATTTTATGTTAAATTTTCAATTTTATAATTTTTTACTTATTTTCTATTCACAGTCATTAGTCAAAACCCAACGTGGTCAGACAAATTAACAAATTAATAATAATGGTAAGCAACAACATACTGATTATAAAATTCAGGGGTGATTTCCGCAAAAGTAAGACATACATGAAATGTATACAGGAAAAAAAAACAGGTCACATTTTTTCCTTGTATCCTAAGAAACGTAGGCTAATTTTTAGTTGTTCAACAAACATATTTACTTACCTTTACAACCAAACCTTGGAGGTAAATAAAGCCATGACTAAATTTGATATTATACTGTGTTTTGCATTATGTAACTAACATTATAATACTTGCTGTTTTTGTTGATATGCAATCGTAATTTAACATTACGCATACAATCTTGGTTGCTATGAAAACAAAAGAAATCTAAATACTTTAAGAATGACCAAAAGCATTAGTGCAGTAAGTAAAAACATTTATTTTGAAATATTGATAGTGATACTGCAATTTGTATTAATTTCGGTATTAATTCATCGCATCCAGCTTTCCAAGCCTCCTCTATTTCATCATCACTGTACATATCGTCTAAAACCTTCTCCATAATCCGAAATAAATCTCAAATCAAATTGGTTTTATAGTTTTAACAAATATAAGATGGCGACATGCCAATATTTATTATTTCTCCATAGCAACACTTATAGGCGATTCACCTTCCGAAATCTAACATTTATCTTCAATCATATTTGTTAATACTTTAGCTAATCTCTTAGTTACTAAAATAAATAACACAATAGTACAAAATATAGTATATCAATACTCATGTGGTAAACACATAACGGAATCTCGGAATTTTAAAACAATTAGGCGCAAGCGACTCTTTTTTTTTTTTTAACTTTTCCTAGTTCCGTATCAAGAGTTTACCACACTCGTATCGCATTATACTATTTATACTTCTAAATGGTAATGATACCACAAACTCATTTCGTAAAAAAAGTGACTCTTTGCTGGTTCTTTCCGTTTACCCTCAATATTTCCTATTCTTCTCTTCAGAATTCAATCTGATTTGATTAAGTCTCCCCTCTTCAGGAATATAGTACATACATACGGGGTGAATCATAAATATGGCTATATGTTTGATAGCGTTGTGTGACGAAAATATTACCAATACAGAAAATATGAAATTACCGTTGGAAAGGTAATTATTCAAATTACAACAATGGAATAAAACAAAACAGTGTAGAACGTCATTTGTCAAAATGGCGTTGAATATGCAACAGCAAATTACAATTGCTGCATGGGCAATAACGTATGCTAATGATCGTGAGGCCACAAGACGGGCAGACGTGAGTTTAACGTAGCATTGCAGCCGTCGACTGTGGGGAAGTGGAGAAAACGACTGCTGGAAACAGGAAGGATGCAAAAAATCAAACCTCCTGGAAGGCCACGCATTAGCACGGATGCAGAAACAACGAAGAGAATTGTGGAGGCGTTCGACGCTAGCCCACAAAAATCAACCCGCCAAGCTGCACGTGAGCAGTGATTTGTTTTGTTCTATTGTTGTAATTTGAAGGATTCCCTTTCCAATGATAACATCATATTTCCTTTCCGATTGAGGGTCTTTCCACTTTTCAGCGGTTGCCCTTTTACCAGCCGGCTGGTGGCCCTTCACATCCACATGTGTCAATCACAGAGGTAGATGATCAACAGCCAGTGTAGTGGTGACATGTGGTTAGCATGTCGAGCCCCCCAGCCGTTATAGCTGGTTCCTCAACCTGGAGCCGCTACTTATTGTAGCTACCCAATTGCCTCACGATGCTGGGTGGGCACCGGTCCCATACTGGCCGAAATACCATGAGAAAATTTCTTCCCCCATGGAGACTCGAACCAGCGCAAGTCCCGTAGCTCTGCGCCAAGGCTTCCTACCTTAACCGCTCGGCTATGGCGCGGGACCATATTTCCTTTAATAATAATATTTTCGTCACAAAATGCGATCAAACGTATAGCCATATTTCTGAATCGCTCTGTACTGTTCTGCCCAAGAACAGGTCTTTCACTACAAACTCAGCATTCTCCACTCTTTCCTTAACTCAGCTTTTGGTTTTGTATCCGCATACAAACCATTTATTTTAATATTGTCTATCATCTGATGTATTTTTCTACCTCTTTTTTTCCGTTGACCATTCCTTCCAGAGTATCCGTCAGCAGGCAATTCTTCTTAGCCAGTGGCCAATCAAATTTATTTTCCTCTTCTTTATGAGTTCCAGCATTGTTCTTCCTTCACACCCACTCTGTCTAGCTCATCTTTATTTTTTATTTTTTCTGTCCATTTTATACGTTCCATTCTTCTCCATATCCATATCTGAAAAGCTTCCAGTCGCTTTTCCTCATAGAGTCGTAATGTCCAAGTCTCTGCATCATATAATGCTACGCTCCACACAAAGCACTTCACTAGCAGGAATATAGAATAAAGTAAAATGTAATATAAAGCCCCCATACAAATCATTAACTGTAAATGCTCAAATTAGTGCTTGCCATTATCTTAGTCCGAGATGAAGAATAATTCTAAAGAATAAAGAAGCCTTGAACATATAAATGAATAACTATTGTAATCTATATGGAGCACACAATTCATTAAGAAAATGTTATAGATTTAGTGCATTTTAACTGAGTCGCATACGGCTCGGACTAAATAATGAAAACCCCTGAATTATACGAAATCTTTGGTACTAAACTTGAGTGTTTTTCCTGCGTTACTTGCCTATATTTTTAAAGAAAGAGAAAGTATAAAAAAAACTCTGAAACAAACTCTAAAGTTACTCTCAGTTATTTTACACTTGATTTCCCCCTTTATTTTGTTTGTGCGAAGATAAAGAGTTTCTCTTAAGTTGGCGGCAACCAATTAAGAAGAACATGTTCCTAGCCCCAGTGAATTAACGTGATAAATCTTCGGCATTTTCAACTTAGGTTAAATGTTTTGGAGATCTAATGAACTGTGCTTTACAACTCGTGTTTTAAATTTACAGGCCATCATAATTTAGAGCAATGAAAGTCGGATCTTAAAGTACAATGTGACGCATATGAAACTAAAGTGACCGGTATCCACAGACAAGAATCTACACCTACAGTATTGAACGCTGGCCACGTTAGTTAATTTAATCTTCAGTTAAATGCAATTAACTAACTACCTAACCAACTTACTGACACTATCGAACCCGTAGGTTCATGGCCGCGTGGACATAAACTCTCTATACATCCCTATCTTGAGCCAATGTTTTGCAATCATTTCTTGTATAATCTACTTCCCTCAAATCATAGTTTATATTATTCTCCCACCTCATTCTTGGTCTACCAACTGGGCGTTAAAGTCCTAACATTCCATGTTCCTAGGAACATGTCCCTATGTTTGAGCCTTTGGCATGCGTTCCCTGAAGTAGTCCTAGCCCGGAGAACCGAATGGGGGACTATTTGACCTCCGGAAAATTTTACCCCAGTTGAACCCAGCCCGCATTTCTTGACAGGTTGTATTTTTACGGTGAAAGATCGTCACACTTTCGACCAAGGTACTTTTTGTCGTCTGGCTTATCACCTGCGACCAGTCCGGCATGGGTAACCCTATCGGCAGCAATGCTACCGCCATAGCTCTCGGAATCAAGCACGCAAGCCACTCCACCACAAGGTAAAGATACCATGGATGGTAGTTGAATGCTATTAGCCTAATTAATCAACTAACTCACTGGCACTATCCAACCTGCAGGTTCATGACCGTGAGAAGATAAGCTCTCCATGCATCCCTACCTTGAACTAATATTTTCCAATCATCCCCATTCAGGGCATTATTAATTACTAGCAGTTAGAGCAAAAATAGTAATCAATAATGGAATAATAGAACAGATAACACACTTTAACTATCTTGGTTCAGATATAACATATACCTATGATTGGGAAATACATAATAAATTAAACCGATATCAAATTATGTGCGGCACCATAAGAAGACCCTCCTAAAGGCTCGAAGAAAAACTCAGCTCAGGTTTTATGAATATATGGCTGTTCCTGTTCTTTCATATGATTCTAAATCTTGGGTACTTACAAAAAAAATGATATCTCACACATTCAAGCCAAGCACTGAAATGCAATTTTTAAGATCCGTAAAAGGATGTACACGCAATGGAAAGATTACACAATGAATCAATAAGAAATGAACTGGAGATATTTTGAGTACTCGATAAACTAGAACACAAATACCGATGGAAAGAAAATTTAGATAGATTCAACAATACAAGATTACCCAAAACGATCAACACCTATAAACTGCATGGAAAAAGATCTTTGGGACGGCCAAGAAAACGATGGACTTGAGACAGGAACAGGTCGCATTCATCTAATCCTGGAAAGGAAGAAGAAGAAGATCCCTGTATAATTACGATTAATATTATTCTCTTATCTCACTCTGGGTCAACCTTCTGGGCGCTTTCTGTCGGCTTTTCCTTCAAGAAGCTTCCATGCCCTGTTTTCTTTCTCTATTCAAGCTACGTGTCCTCCACCGTTGTCTACGAGACTTAAATATTCTCATTACATCTGGTTTCCCATAAAGATCAAGTGAGGAGATTTACAGTTACTAAAAGCATGAAAAACTTTACGGCCAGTTTGCGGAATGCTTCATATGCATGAGTGGTACGTCTGCGTCATTTGTTATACCATGCTAACACACAAAACGTTGTCTTTTGTCACAAGCTGTTTGCAGTGAAATGGACTCTCTTTGGTCCAAAAATGACGTAAATTATAACTTGTCACAGACACTGCAGCGTATACATGATGCTTTCGTTCGTTTTATTTTCAACATCCGCTGTTATCATATTTCCGAACACTTTAATAATCTGTCTTCGCTCCGTATTAGTGACAGTCGTAAATAGCACTATTTTTCACTTATTTTCAAGCTTCTAAATTCCTATACTCCTACTTATCTGGCGTCCATATTTGAGAAGTCATCTTCTTTCTACAATATTGACACTAGGTCACAAGATAACAGTCTGCTAACAATCCCTCTTCATAGCACTTCCTCTTATTCAACTTCTTTCAGAGTAGCCTGTGCCCGCTCCAGTAATTCCGTCCCTCAAGATATCAGAGGTTGCCGCACACTTCTCAGTTTTAAGTCACGCTTATACAGTTAGATCGTTAAATAATTAATTTTTCTCCAGAACTAAATTTACTCTATGTCATTAATAGTTTTTTTCATTTTTCTATCTTGTATGTGTCTTGTATATTTTACATTTCATTCCTTAAATGTAGAGTAAATCAAGATATAAAAATTATCTCACTAGCTTTAATGAACCCGTAGGTTAATGCCCGCGCTGAAGTAAGCTCTCCATATATCCCTATCCTGAGCCAATATCTTCCAATCATCTCCTGTATAATCCCCTCTCTCCTCCATGGTGCAACAGACCTATAAGGCTCTTGGCCTACCAGCCGGCTGTTGGCCTCCTACTTACATGTGTTAATCACAGATGTAGACGATCGTCCAGCCAGAGTAGGGGTGACATCAGGTCAGCATCTCGGGTCCCCCATCCGTTATGGCTGGTTTTCTACTTATCTATAGCCATCCAAGTACCTCACGATGCTGTGTGAGAACCGGTCCCATACTGATCGAGATTCCATGAGAACATTTATTCCCCATGAACACTCGAACCGGTGCAAGTCACGTAGTTCTGCGCTAAGGCATCTGCCTTAACCACTCGGCTACAGCTCGGGACTGAATAATCTATTTCCCTCAAATCATGGATAATGTTTTTCTCCCACCATATTCTTGGACTGTCAACTGGGCGTTTTCCTTCTGGTTTTCCTACATGATGCTTCAATGCACCTCTTTTATTCCCCAATCGTGCCACATGTCATGCCTATTGCAGTCTACGAGACGTAATTCTTATTATTTCTGGCTTCCTATACATATTATATAGCTCACTAATATGTAATTTTGTCCATTCACCTGTCTGTTCATCTGTTTTTGGCTCAAAAATTTTCGTGAGAACATTATTCTCAAATACTCGTAATCTTCTTTCCTTCCTTAAAGTAGGGGTCCATGTTTCACATCCATATAACTAGGAGAATAGCATTTTAATATCATAGTAGCTAATACCCGGCGTGCGCTGCTACGTCTAAATAAATGAAAATTAATGTGCTTTTATCTTTAGTTGAATAAGTTATGAAATATAAATTTATATTTTTAGATACCCCGTGCTGATTACACGGCGTTGCCGGGAATCTACTTATCCCGATCTTATTGACATAAATTACCTGAAATACAAAAATTAATGCGTTTTATATTTGGTTAAATAAGTATAAGGAAAAATCTATATCGTAATTATTTTTAGATGCACCGTGCTGTTTACCCGGCGTTGTCCGGGAATCTACCCATCCCGATCTTCTTGACATAAATGAACTGAGAGACAAAAATGAATGTAGTTCTTATGATTAGTTGAATAAGTACGATGAAAAATAATTATAAATGTATATCGTAATTATTTTAATATTCCTCGTGCTGATTACCCGGTGTTGCCTGGGAATCTACTTATCTCGATCTTCTTGGCATAAATGAGCTAAAATACAAAATTCGTTATTGTGAGTTAACCGTAAAAGAATATCCGTCATGTGCTGCTATGCTTGCACAGGAATCTACATGCTTGTCTCGATCTTCTTGGCATCAATGAAAAGCAAAAATGGTTATTGTGAGTTATCCGTAGGAGATAAAAATATGCTGTCGCGGACTTTTTTGGAGCTTTTTGAGATACTCAATTCTGTGCACATTAGTTTTGTGCATTTGGTATGGTTTAGGCAGCGTAAGCCATTTAAGCGTCCAAAGAGCTACCTTTTTCACGTTTGCCCCTACAAAGGGCGATTTTTAAGGGTAGGAGTTGAGTATCACAACTGTCTTATAGCCTATGTTCATCCCGGGAATCTCCTGAACAATTTGCAAAAAGCCGCATCACAATCGAATCAACGGTATGGCCGCGTATAAAGTACAAACAAACAAACAAACAAACATTTTTATATATTAGATTTTGAGTCAAATGTTTTTTGAAAGGATTTGGGACGACGAGAGTCCTTGATATGCATAATAGCATGCATTTCCAGAAAATCAAAGTATATTATAAATAATAATTGTATTGTTGATGCCATGTAATAATTTTGTTTATTAAAATTTAAATATAATAGTGATTTATTTTTATATTTTTGTAACCTGATTAAATGGTAGACAAGGCCTTAACAACAGCCAGGTAAAATAAAGGGAAAATTATTAATTATTTATGTACCATTTCATATGTATTGAATCTCATAACTTTTAGAACTGTTAACTCGATGTTAATTGAACTTATTATTAAACAAAACAGAATTTCCCCAGCAGGTTTAAATTTCCACTAGATCTGGCATTATTTAAAGCAATTCAAGCTCATCATTATTGGGGTTTCCTCAAGCAGAAATGAACCTTGTTCTTTTTATAGGGTTCATCAAGTAGGACGGCAGAGACATCTGTAGAGTGTCTGATCTATTAAAATGAAACGTGTGAAGGAGATAAGTGTCATCAAGCCAACTCTTCCAGTTTCAAATTCAAACTTAACCCCCCTCCCTTCTCATTCATTCTCTATCTTTTACTCTTATTTTCTCTTTCTGCTCTCCTTTAAACATAATCTTCTAACTTTGCTCCTTGATTCACCTTAAACTTTTGTAAGGATCAACTATTCTTTCGCAAAATATCTTCACATCTTACAAAATGATGATCGTAGGTGGCTAAAGCTACTGGGTGTGGATTCAGTGGCGGTTTCGTTTGCATTACAAATAGTCCTATATAATAATAATAATAATAATAATAATAATAATAATAATAATAATAATAACAATAACAATAATAATCTTTCTAAAGACCAATAAGCACACACTATTGAGTAACACTAAGAAATTGGGACTGGGATAAATATCAGTAAGATTAAATATATCCATTCATTCATACTAATTCTGCCCGCGGGCAGGTCCTTCACTGCAATCATAGCATTTTCATGCTATGCTTGCCTTGCAGCTTTACTAGGGAATTGTAGGTGTGGTAGCTTCCCGTTGCTTTCCACACCGGTGAAGGATGATTATGATGATAATGATATGGATGATGATGGTGATGATGACCATATGATTTCGGGGACCATTTGGGCCTTAACGTTTTCCTGACATTTATCTTACAGGTGAGGAAAAACCCCGATATAAACCTTACCCAGGAAAACTGCCCCGACCGGGGATTGGACCCGAGCCCGCTGCGTGACAAGGCAGCACGTTACCTCGAGACCACAGTGGCGGACTATTAAATATACGGTCACACAAAAATACATTATATAATGGAAATGGAACGCTAATGACAAGTGAGGGAAATTTTGAGAAAGTGGCTGAATTCAAATACCTAGGAACAATAATCACAAATAGGAATGAGATGCACAAAGAAGTTAAATATAGGCTCAATTCTGGAAATGCGTGCTATTATGCATACAGTGACTCTTTACGTCCAAACCCCTTCCAAAAAACGTTAAACTGAATATATAGGCCTATATAGAACTGTTATTATACCACTAATATGGATGCGGAACATGGACTCTTATTTTAAGGGAGGAAAGGAGATTAAGAGTATTTGAGTATAATGTACTTAGCAAAATTGTTGGACCAGAGAGAGATAAACAGACAGGTGAATGGAGAAGGCTTTCATAACAGTAAACTACATTGTATTTATAGAAAGCCAGATATAATAAGAGCAGTAAAGTCCCGTAGACTGCGATGGGCAGGGCATAAGGCACGAATGAGGAGTGAAAGACGTGCATGGAAGCTTCTTGTAGGAAAACCAGAGAGAAAACGCCCAGTTGTAGACCAAGAAAGAGGTAGGAGAATAACATTAACCATGATTTGAGGGAAGTAGATTATACAGGGAATGATTGGAAAACATGAGCTCAGGATAGGGATGTACTGAGAGCTTATATCCGCGCGCCATGAACCTACGGGTTCGATAGTGCCAAAAAGTTAGTTAATTAATGGTAATAATCTATTTGTAATGTCGTAGCCCATTGTTGAGCCATAGCCTCTCCTTTGTAAGGAGTTACTGGACCAAGTTAATTTTTTGTTACCTTATTTGTTCATAGATGGCATGCGGTCAACACACCGACCCAATGAGACATCTAACAGGCAACTAAGGTATTACTAGGTCATAGAGGATCTTTTACGAGCCTGAAAATCTTCTGACTCTCATCCCACGGCCTAAAGTCCCTCCCGGCGGACTTGCTCCTTGGATATTTCCGTCCTAAAAATGCATCGACTGCGGCCGGGTTTGTACCCGCGACCCTCGGAACAAGAGGAATAGAGCATAACCACTAGTCCGCCGCAGTCAACAATAATAATAACAATAACGATAACAACAATATTCATAACGATATTATTAACTATAATAACAACAAATTCCCTAGTAAAGCTGCAAAGCATAGCATGAAAATACTATGATTGCAGTGAAAGACCTGCCCTCGGGCAGAATTACTATAAAAAACACCAATAACTATGACAAAATTTTTATTTATATACAAATTTTCAATGTCTGTACATCTATCTGTGCCTAAAATTTGACTTTCCTTCTCCACTCGTCCCTAACCATCCATTCCATGTCCTCCAGTCCTCGTGCTCTCATTCCAATTCTTATTTCTTGCAACCATGAATTCAAAGGTCTTCCTTTCTTTCTTCTTCCAGGTGGACACCACTTCAGTGTTTTTCACGATAGTCAATTTCACAACTCATTTGCTTACACGTTTTGGATCGCAATGAAAACAGTTATTGTAAAACCATATTGGTATTTTTTATTTGAAATCTTACCCTTGTGAGAGGCTATCTGGTAGAAAAATAGCTAGAAAAATAGCAAGAAAAATACCCAGTTTGTATTGTACGGAAGAATTTAAGTAGGGTCTATTTACATCAAATGAGGAAATTCACCTATTTATCTTCAATAACAGCTTTTTAGTAAAAACGAAAGCTCATATCTATTATTAATAGTACATTACGATGCGAGGTTCGGAAGTGGTTTTTTAGATAATCGAAGAAAAATGTTTAAAAACCGACCAATAGCCAGGTTTTTAATTTCCGAGATTCTGTAAAATAATTCACAAACGTGCGTTGTACATTATTTTTGCGCGATGGTGTTTTCAAAATAATAAATAATAATAAAATAATAACATCTTTGTCGGAAATATTTGCGTTCATTATAAACAACAGACTAACGTTAACAGTGTGGTCAATGTTTAACGGTAAATGCCGAAAATAATTTAGTTGAAACTACAGCAGACTGTGACACCAATCAGTCATAAAATGGCGGCAAGAAGGAATTTTTTGTTTTATATTGTTTCAAATAAAGTTCAGTTAATTTAAAATGCACTAATTTGTTTCGTATAATGTATATTAACACTACCTTTTAGATATATTTTTGTATGTACATTGTACGTAGTATACATAAAGGGCAGTGGTTTTACTTCCCGCACCATGTAGGTAATACGTAATATTACAGTGTAGTTATTTAGGTTGGCAACCCCGAAATGTTGGAAGTTGAATTTTAAATCATGGTCCTCATTGGTGCAAGATCGACAGAACGCACTATCGTGCAAAAATGTTATATAGTATTCATCCCTGAGAAAAGTCAGCTGTCCAAAACTAGCACAAACAAGATAGGTCGATATGTCTGTTTTTACCCAGTGAACTTCCCCCCCTTTTAGACTTATCTAAAACAAACATCGTTTATTATACTTAATATAATGAAAAACTGACTTAGGCCTATCTTGTTATTACCATATGAAGCAGCATAAATAAAAGTATTCATCAAGAAACATTTTAAAAATAAAAATAAATTAACATCTGTTTTTTTCCGGGAAAACAGTATGAATAAGAAGGTAAAGTGATCCCACTACACTTTTTTGAGACAATCGGTACTTGATGTCAGCATATTTGTCAGCCCTGCGTTACGGCCGCCTTTACTCCCAGAACAAGCGTCTGGTATTCATTTCCGTTAGAGGCTATTTAAAAAAAAATAGGCCTACATTAATTTGTTTGTTATTGTATTCTAAATGGCATTTAAGCTAATTTCACTCTAGACTAAGACAATATATTTTCGTTAATAAAAAAGATCCTGTGCCGATGGTTATTTCACCTTAAAACTTCTTATCGAAAAGCACAAAGAATTCAATAAAGAACTACATATAGCGTTTATAGATTTCATCAAAGCATTTGATCGAGTTGACACACAAAAACTTTTAGATATCTTAACTGATGATGGAACACCAAATCAACTGATCCAAACAATTTTTAATCTGTATAAAAATAACATCATAGCAGTAAAATAGGAACAGATTTGTCAGATTGGAAACATATAAATTGCGGAGTCAGACAAGGATGCCCTCTATCACCACTTCTATTTAATGTATACATTAATGCTATCATCAGACACTGGAGATTGACAGTTCATGGCAATATTCCTCTCTCAAGACACACAATTTTAGACACACTCTTATATGCAGATGATCAGGCTCTTTTCGGCAATAATGAAGATGAATTACAATATTCCACTCATCATCTTAATATAATAGCCCAACGATTTAACATGGAAATATCAACAACAAAATCTAAAGTTATGGCCTTTCAAGGGAAATTCCCAGTAAGAAGTAAAATTTGTATTCAGAATTCAATATTAGAGCAAGTTAATTCATTTAAATACTTGGGATATAATCTAACTTATAATGAGGAATGTGATATATCCTTTAAAATAAAAAAACTATAATAAACCTTTAAGAATTATCAACCAAGTTTTTAAACCATCAAAAGTGCAGAGACACACAAGAATGAAAATCTATAAAATTCTCGCTAGACCCATAATCTGTTATGGCAGTGAAGCTTGGACCATCAGAACTCAGGATGATCGTCATATTACAGCCACGGAGATGAAATTTCTGCGACGAACTGCAGGTTATAGCCTTCTAGACCACCAAATAAATTCAACAATAGCCAGAGAGTTAAACATCGTACCTACATCTGAATACCTCCAAGAATATAGAAACAATTTGCTGCCCATATTCAGCGCATGGATCGTCACAGAATACCAAAACAAATTCTTCACTACATTCCTCGAGGCAGAAGATCTGTGGGTCGACCTTTTCGGAGATGGCGGGAGATCGTAATGGGCCACTGGGCCTAATACTTGAAAGGACGATGAGGATGAATAAAAATAAGCAATACGATAAAATAACTTTGAGTAATTAAAGTATATTAACTCCACGGCGCGACAGGCCTAGAAGGCCCTTGGCCTACATTCCGGCTGCTGGCCTCACATTCACTTGTGTTAATCACAGAGGTACACGATCAGTCAGTATAGGGGTTACACGTGGTTAGCATGTCGGTCCCCCCCGCCGTTATAGCTGGTTTTCTCAGCCTAGAACCGCTACTTATTGCAGTTACCCAATTTTCACACGATGCTGGGTTGGCACCGGTCCCATACTGGCTGAAATTTCATGGGAAAATTTCATCCCCCACGGAGACTCGAACCAATTAAAATAAATTAAACATTTTATATTCCCGTATTGTGGCTCCCATCGGGCGCCTCCTTTAGTGGTAGATGTCGCAAGTAATGTGGAGGATACCGTATTAGGGAAATAATGTACATATCACTAACCAACTCACTGGCACTATCGAACCCGTAGGTTTATGGCCGCGAGGACATAAGCTGTCCATACGTCCCTTATCCTCAGCTAATGTTTTCCAATCATTCCCTGTATAATATACTTCTCTCAAATCATATTTCATTTTATTCTCACACCTCATTCTTGGTCTATCAACTGGGCGTTTTCCTTCTGTTTTTCCTCCAAGAAGCTTCCATACATGTCTTCCATTCCCCATTTGTGCCACATGCCTTGTCCAACGCAGTCTACGAGACTTAACTGCTCTTATTTTATCTGGCTTCCTATAAAGACCATGTAGTTCACTGTTATGTAGTCTTCTTCATTCACCTGTCTGTTCATCTCTCTTTGGTCCATAAATGTTCCTAAGAATTTTATTCTCAAATACTCGTAATTTCCTTTCCTCCCTTCAAGAGTCCATGTTTCGCACCCTTATAATATAACTGGTAGAATAATAGTTTTATATATTTTCAGTTTAACGTTTTTTGAAAGGATTTGGGACGTCAAGAGTCTCAGCAATGCATAATAGCACGCATTTCCAGAATTGAGCCTATGTTCAATTAGTTTGTGCATTTAATTCCTATTTGTGATTATTGTTCCAAGGTATTTGAATTCAGCCACTTCCTCAAAATTTCCCTCATTTGTCATTAGCAGTCCTTTTCTATTATATAATATATTTCTTCGTGTTTTATTGATATTTACTTCCAGTCCCAATTCCTTAGTGTTACTCAGTAAGTGTGTGCATGTTGGCCTTTAGTATCTCGTCGGTATCGCCCAATAGTACTACATAATCAGCATAAACTAACAACTTATTAATACCATTGAGTTGTAGACCTTCTTCATCCTCTAACATATGGAGAACCAAACTAACAGGGTAGACTAGGCTTTTTAGCTGTGGTGGAATCAACTAGTCCGGGTGATTGAACTCTGATATACTGAGAATACACTAAGGCGAATTTGCATGCTAGTACTTTATTTACATATTTCGTAACATAACATTGTTACAAAAAACTCACAAGATTATATATATATATATATATATATATATAATCAGCATCGTCCTTTCAAGTATTAGGCCCAGTGGCCCGTTACGGTCTCCCGCCATCTCCGAAAAGGTCGACCCACAGATCTTCTGCCTCGAGGAATGTAGTGAAGAATTTGTTTTGGTATTGTGTGACGATCCATGCGCTGAATATGGGCTAGCCAATTGTTTCTATATTCTTGGAGGTATTCAGATATAGGTACGATGTTTAACTCTCTGGCTATTGTTGAAGTGTAGTGCATTCAATAACCTCTCCTACTTAAATCCCAACCTTACCTTCACGTGGTGCAACCTGTTTATAACAAACGAGGCTCTGGGGACCGAGTCACAGCGGTATAACTGTTACATCAGGATTAGAGTAAATGCTAATCCTCCTTCATGCCTGTCCAGAGGCTTTAGGTGGCAGCCCCACCACTGGACTTACTACTTTTCGGCTAGCAACCGACTGGTAGGAAATCAACTTGCTTTCAAGTCTCCAAAGATTCAAAACCGGAAGGATATACACGTTACATATATATATATATATATATATATATAGACACACAGTGAGTTTCACTCGGCCACTAGCTTGGACACTGCGTGGGCAGCGCAAGAGTATATGACTAAATGCTTGCAGTTACTTTCTCCTCTGTAGGCCGCAGATCGAGTGAAACTCACTGTACATATGTATATATATGACATGCAAAGAGAAATAAAATACAGCTATAAATAGTATTTCCACTCCATGTATGAATGAATACGAAAATTCGAAAATAAGGATCACTCTAATATAAGAGTATGCGAAGGTAATACCAAAGTAGGAAAATACATCAAAACAAACAAATCTGTGGTGGCAAGAAGTAATAGACTCGTGAGTATTAAAACGTACCATTAATAGTAATAACTGGAAGGCGCACAAAACGTGCACACGAGTCTATTACCAACATAGAAACCTAAACGAATGGTTATAAGGGCGATGACTCTTCCCATAAGTTGCCCACCCCTCTCCGAGTGTATATGTTATTCATTATAGCTTAGAAGGGTAGGTACCATTCGTTTAGGTTTCTATGTTGGTAATAGACTCGTGTGCACGTTTTGTGCGCCTTCCAGTTATTACTATTAATGGTACGTTTTAATACTCACGAGTCTATTACTTCTTGCCACACTGTGTACCAATCGGTTACATTAATTGCTGATTTGAAGTTCGTATTACGTTTTGTTGTCGTACTCGGATGTGGAATTTATTGCAAGAATTCAACTAATGTACACAAACGTACACAGACCAAACATTTTCCAATGAAATGGTACAGTGTACACATTACTACATCGATACTGGCTCGATAATGGGGTTCATTTTGAACGATTATTGTAATTTAACATTGAGTTACGTAATAAAATTATGAAAAAGCATGTAACATTGTTTTATTCTCAATCACGCCCAATAACATTCTGCGCGGTCAGATCTCGTACAATATGAATTTCCAACACATGTTTATTTAACAGATTACACTGAGCAACAAACAATTTTTTTTGTCTCAGAAAGAAAAATATGTTATTCTGATAGTATTTGTTCTCCTGAATTCTAATATGATATCGGTTTTTCTCCATCACGAAAGGTTTTCGAGAGAACAGGCATTTATAATTTCAAACACTTTAATATTTTCTACATTCACAACTACACAATATTCGAACATTTGGACTCACCTAGAAAGTACGAAATGACGATTTTCTGCTATATTTCGCCTGTGGAGCATCCCTCTTGATGGTTCAAAAATAATCGGCCAGTATATTAGGATGCCATTTGCCTTGATATCTCTTTTCCATAGCTGAAATCCCCTAATGAAATTATTCCCCATTTTATTTTACAATGGACAAATGGACGAAAACACGTTTATTAAAAAAATAGTTATTTAAATCTATTTATTAAAATTGAAATAAAAAACTTTGGGTGATGGAGAAATTCTGAATACATATTTCAAAACACGATAAAACACTGCATTAACTACACCTATTGGTACTCATGAGACAAAAAATCATGTTGACCAGTGTTATTTGTTCTAGCTCCTCCATCATATTTTCCTGTTAGAATATTTAGTTTTGAACACCTTGCATATAAATTAAAATATCCTTACACTCTATATTGTTGTTACCCCAAAGTGTCTATGTACCATAATGTCCTTGGGACAAAAGTATTATGTCCATAGTACAAAATGTCATATGACTGGCAACCTAAAATACATAGGTTGTTTCTTTAGTTTTGGCAACTATTTATTTTCTGGATACATATAATACATACATGGTTGTACGTTTTAGAGGCGTTCGGTGTAGTCACCAGCATTGCGTACAATGTATACCCAGCTATGTGGTAGCCGTCGAATGCCGTCGGCATTGCCTAATCTCTGGATGGTGCGTTGAGACTGATTAACTGCACTCAGACTGTCGTCCACTGTTCTGAATCTCTTCCTTGAGTTTAGGAATGAGGTCGAAGTCACAGGGACTTATGTCTGGAGAGTATGGAGGGTGGTAGAATACCTCCCAACCCCAGCGATTGAACAAATCAGACACTGCCCCTAGGCACATGTGACACATTTTCGTGTCCTCTAAAGGCTTGTACCACCTTTCCACTGTTCGGTACTGCAATGTATCTGCACCACAAGCCTCTCGCAATCCTTGATGACACTGTAGTGCGTTTCTGCCTCTAAACATTCAATCTTCAACCAGATTCTCTGCTCCTTCTTTGAAAACTTGTACTGCGTATACTGCGACGCCTAGATTTAAACTGATAACTTTGGGCTCATTGTTACATGAGGAGGGGAGGGGGGAGAGGCGAATCCATATGCTCGGACGGAAGGGAGGCACTGAAATTACATGTGCAATAAACAGAATTGTCAATCCTAGTTTTATTTGGATTCCACACTATTGTTGCCAAAACTAAAGAAACAACCCTTGTATAAAATGTTTTAATCGTACTTTTAATCATATCTAGCATGAAATGTAGTTTCATATATTGGTTAAATAATGTATTTCATTGGACTAGTGATATTTATTTTCATTACCAATTCTGTCATTGCAGTTTTGAACACACTGCATATAAATTAAACATATTTTTATGATTATGATACTCTTTTTCAGACTTAAACACTATTTTCACTCAAAGACTTCAACGTGTTCATAATTATAGCGCACGTTTTATTTGTGGTATTCTCAAATTTGATCACGTTACACCATCCGTGGAACAATTATCGTGGCTTTGTCGAAGAGATCGTAGTACTGTCCATTCCCTATCCCTTATCTATAATATACTTCACACATCATCACCTAATTATTTATCACGCCGCTTCATCAGACTATCCGACACACATAACCTCGACACTCGATCCCATAAACACAGTCCTTTATATCCCTCCTGATCACACTGTGAATTATTCATTATCTTTCATAGTCTCACTTGCCAAAACACGGAATTCCCTTACGCCCTATGTCAGATACTGTCAAACTATAACATCCTTCAAAAACTAATTAAGAATTATTTAATATAAAAATAACTATGCACAGTATTCCTTTAACAATTAATACATTAAATTATTTACGAAAATATTAAGATTAACAGTATTTTTATTTGTTTAAATATTGTATAACCGTAAAATTAGTTTTCTATATATCTTATTTTGTTTTGTTTTTATATACATTAGACAGGGGCAGTGTGCCATCAGTTTAATTTATCTTGCTTGAATACATTTTATTATTAGTTTTAGTCTTAATCTTAACTATCATTAACTTATTGATAAAATCTTCATTTAGTATTTAATATAGGAGTTTTTTTATTGTTATATTCTGATGTAATATATGTTTGTCCTGGTGAGTGGAAGAGAAGGTCGCATGGCCGTAACTCCACTAGGCTAAATAAACAATAAATAAATAAAATAAAATTAATAAAATGGCCATACACTCTAAATTGTTCTTATCCCAAAGTGCCTATGTAACATGGCCAATTTTGACTTTAATACCAAAACGATATGTAATGCGAAACAAGCCGCTGCTGAATGAAATGGAAATTTCTCAGTACGCGGCAGAGGTTGCCGGAGTTCGGTTTCTGAAGACGATAGAATGAGAAAACTTGGGCGGAACTTAAGGGGAGGGGGTTGGTCTCATCAACAAACGGTGCAAGTCATTTTATGTCCCTTTCTTTCTCCTCTGTGCTCATACTTTTTTTCACAAAACTTTGTTCAATAGTTGACTTACCCCACGTGGTTTTCTTCCTCTTTCTTGCGTCGTTTTCTTTCCACGCAACCAATCTTTACCCCCTGCAAATGGGTGTCCTGAAAAAGCGATCACAGAAAGCATTAGGGAGGCATGCAGAATAAAAGTACATGGGGTGACAATCTACCGCACAGCCATTATTCCGAGCTTATGGTTCACGGCGAAGTTGAGGTTGGAATAAGTGGGAGAGAACGAAATGTAGGAAATTGGGTGATAGACGGCATGATGTATAAAGGAATAGTGAAGAAGTTTGAAAGAGGAAGCGACTATGATGAGAAATGTACTGTGCAATGGAGTAAAAAAATAAAGAAAAGAGAATTCCAAAGTAATATGGTTCTTTAAAAAAAAAAAGTTGCAACGACAAATTGTTTGATTTTATGCCTTACGCACCCTTTTTTCTCCTAAGAAAACATTTGATAAATCATTTGTAATAGTTCCATTATTAGCATTACCCCTCTGCCATTAAGGATGGAATTTGTTTTCAAACTTGCTACACCTGCATTAAACTCACGTCCTAAAATAAAATGCATATCGTCAAATTTCTTTAAAAGCATATAACTCAAAAATTACAGTAACAAATTATTATAACATCCATCTATAGTAATTCTGTCCAAGGGCAGGTCATTCACTGAAATCATAGCATTTCCATGCTATGCTTTGCAGCTGTAATAGTGAATATAGGTGTGGTAGCTTTCCGTTGCTATCCACACCGGTGAAGGATGATGATAAGAATGATGATGATGGCCGGATGATTTTCGGGGACCATTGGGACCTAAGCTTCCTGACATTTGTCTTACAGGTGAGGAAAAAACCGAAAAAACCTCACCCAGGAGTCTGTCCCGATCGGGAATCGAATCCGGGCCCGCTGTGCGACAATGCCGCACGGTACGAGACCACATAATAATTAATATTGAATCCTTATTTATTAACGCTTTAACGTCTAGATCCTCTCGCCTCTAGAATGCAGTCAATAAGCTATATTTTCAAATGGTACCTGATGGTGCAGTTAGCGCAAGTTGCGATCACAACTGGAAATTAGTTTTGGTTTGTATGAATGTTTGAGGTGCTGATTATAAAAATTAAGTCATGTTACAATCGCTATTTTGTATCGATTGAAGTTAACGTCATCGATAGTAAGGGCCAAAGGTCGAACATTCATCACGGGTAAAATGTTCATTTAATGAAACGTATTTTCATTAGCTTGTGCGCCAAAAAAATATTAACTTCTGTGAATGAGGAAAAAAGTATTAGTAGAATGGGTACGTATTAAATTTATATACTGGAATAAGCTGTGCATTGTGACATATAATAAAATGAGCATATGGGGGCACAATATTTTATTTGATGTGCAGATCTGCACAGCGTTCTGTTGTCAGGTTTAATAGATTTTAAAACCTCTTAAATTTTAACCACATGTAAAATATCTATGCAGATTTTAAATCTAGTTTTTGTTTCCTAAAATAAAAAAATAAGTTCTGGATTGCATGATTTAATTACATGTTAATCATATAAAACTAGCCCATCCATACGCTCTTCCATTCATGTGTGGTTTTCTATCCAAGGCCCGATCCTTACTACGAACTCAGTATTCTTGACTCTCTCTTATTAAAATATGTGAAAAAAATTCCGTCGAGGAATTGGTCACAAAATAATTTCTTCTTCTTCTTCCTCTTCTTCTTCTTCTTCTTCTTCTTCACTTCACGGGCTACGCAAATTGCCTGCTCCCCTCACAGTTGTTCCGCTCATTTTTTCATTGGCCTTCCCTCAATCCTTGAACCTCTTGGCTTGTAGTCAAATGCTGTTTTTGCTAATATTGTTACATTTATTCTTTTTACATGTCTAAACCATTTATCTTTATATTCCTTGATATTATCATTCAGTGGATATATAGGCCAATTTAACTCTGCTCTTATATCTACATTATTTATCCGATCCAATCTTGTACAGCCTTCATGTTCTTCTAAGAAAGTTCATTCTACGGTTTGTATTCTACTTTGTAATTTTTTGGTCATTACCTTAGTTTCACTCCCATAAAGTAATGTAGTAACTGCCAATGTTTTATAAAACTTCAATCTAAATTTAAAAAATGCAGCTGTTTCGGTACTTTGTACCTTCTTCAGACATGATTACAAATGAATGAATTTTGTTATTGTAAATATAATAATTATAAATATAATAACAAAATTCATTCATTTGTAATCATGTTCCAAGAATTTATAATAACAAAATTCATTCATTTGTAATTATGTCAGAAGAAGGTACAAAGTACCCAAAAGCAGTTACTAATTTATATTTTAATGAATATGAAAATCACATAAAACTTGAGGTTTTATTTTTATTTAATTAAATAAATTATGGATTTTCATCAAGTAAACGCCAATTCAATTGATTACTTTAAACTTTCAATAAAATTCGAAACTATCTTCTTCTTCGTCACTTCACGGGCTAGGCAAATTGCATGTTCCGCCTCACAGTTGTTCTGTCCATCTTTTCACTTGCCTTCCTACATTCCTTGAACCTCTTGGTTTGTAGTTGAATGCTGTTCTTGATAATATTGATACATTCATTCTTTCCACATGTGTAAACCATTTCTCTCTATATTCTCTGATTGTTCTCATCCAATGGATATATATTTAACTCTGTTCTTACATCTTCATTCCTTATCCGATCCAATCTTGTGCAGCCATTCGTTCTTCTAAGGAAGTTCATTTCTGCGCTTTGTATTCTACTTTGCAATTTTTTGGTCATTACCCAAGTTTCGCTCCCAAAAGTAATCCATGAACTGCCAATGTTTTATAAAACTTCAATCTAGTATCTCTTCTTGTTTTATTCTTTAATGTTTTAATGTTTATAATGTTCCGCGTATCATTTGAAATTTCGACAGTTTCATATGTATGTCTCTTTCAGTTTTTGTTTGTATAGTAAAATTACAACCCAAATAATTAAAATTTGTTACTTGTTCCAGAGGTTTGTTGTCTATTACGATGTTTGATCTTATATGACCGTTTCCCCAAAATGCCATTATTTTTGTGTATTCTTTTGATATTTTGAAATTATATTCTTGGCATAACTGATTTAATTGATGTAAAGAGTACTGCAAATTATTTCCATTTTCTTGAATAATGACCACATCGTCAGCATACATTAAAACGTTTAATATTTTAAAACGGTCCATTCTTATACCTATATTAACAATAACTAACTAACTCACTGGCACTATCGAACCCGAAGGTTCATGGCCGCGCGGACATAAGCTCTCCATACATCCCTATCCTGAGCTAATGCTTTCAAATCATTCCCTGTATAATCTACTTCCCTCAAATCATAGTTAATGTTGTTCTCCCACCTCATTCTTGGTCTACCAACTGGGCGTTTTCCATCTGGCTTTCCTACAAGAAGTTTCCATGCACGTCTTTCATTCCCCATACGCGCAACATGTCCTGCCCATCGCAGTCTACGAGACTTAACTGTTCTTATTATATCTGGCTTCCTATAAAGACCATGAAGTTCATTGTTATGTAGTCTTCTCCAATCACCTGTCTGTTCATCTCTCTTTGATCCAAAAATTTTCCTAAGAACTTTATTCTCAAATACTCGTAATCTCCTTTCCTCCCTTAAAGTAAGAGTCCAGGTTTCGCATCCATATAATATAACTGGTAGAATAATAGTTTTATATATTTTCAGCTTAACGTTTTTTGAAAGGACTTTTCCAATTTTGGATGATGTCATTAATATATAGATTAAAAAGGGTAGGTGATAAACTACACCCTTGTCTTACACCTATAAAATTAGTATTTAAGATACCACTAACCTGAACTTGGTTAGTTTTCATATTCAACTGTTTTAAGAGGCGTCTCAATAATTTCACGAGCTGCAGCTAAAAGGAACGTTGTCAAATTGTTGTCAAAACTTCATTAAAACGATTAAGGCTATCAGCATACAGGAAAAGAATACTTACAAACGATAACGTATCTAACATAATTGAAGTGAAAATGATTATTTTATTTTAATCAACTATTTGAAATATAAATATTATGTCCAGAACTAAGTAAACTAAACACAGCTAGTATTAAAAAAACAATTAAATTAATAATTTTTAATTAATTAGGCGAATAAAATTAATCATTTGAATAATTTAAAATAATAAATATAAAGCATCTATTTTTGCTTATATTATTATAAATCAATATATAACTAATTACTTTCTTCTGTATTATTGGTTATAATCCATTACATTATATGATTTATATTATTTTATGTGTATCATTCTCCATTCCATTAATTCTCTTGTTAGAATAAGTCTTATTTCCAATACATTATTATTATTTATTTGTATGTGCTATAATTTATGTAAAAATCAAACTTTAAATGTATATATTCTATTTGTATTATTCATGTAACTGAACTGCACCCGAGCACGAGCACTTGCTCATTCGGGTGTCAATACTGTGTATAACATTTATTTGTAAATAAAATTTATTCTTACTCTTATCCTTTATTCTTATGTATGGAAGAGGATAATCAAACTCCTACATCAAACTGGAAGTAACTATGCCCTTTACAAAATCTTTAGGGAGTGCGTCTTTCAAATACATTATAAACCCCTCAGCTTTTGAGAGCATGTATTTATGCAAAGGCCCATTTCCTTAAGATGAATGGGAAGTAGGGTCGTCTGTGCAGAAGGTCAGTTCGAGACGAGGACCTCGGACGCCTTAATAAAAAAGAAAATGTGTGGACATGCAAAAGGAAGATACACGTTTCAAAAATACGTGAAAGGGAGGAGTTGTGAAGTAATAGAGAGAAGAGGTACAGGCTATGCGAGGCAGATTTTTACCCTCTTTACTTTGCCAGATTTTTATTTTCTTCACGTTAGTAAAAAAAATCTTAGTATAAAATAAAGGCTGTCACTAAACAAATTCTTCAGGAAATATAAAATATGGACTCGATTTTGCTAGTTTACGAATATATTTTTATTTTGTTAATTAAAAAGTATGTTTCTAGTAATGTAAAAAAACATGACGGCCACTACAGCGATATTTAAATTTTAGATTTCAGTTATACCCCTACCTCTAATATCTGATTTGGAGAATATATTCTTTTTTATTTTAATAGTGTATACTGAGTTTCGTTGCGAAAAATGGAAAATTGCGGCCGCTAGAGCGATTTTTAAATTTTCGCTTCAAGAGAACCCGCTCTCGGTGGTTCGATTTTGCTATATAATGAATTTTTCTTAATTTATTCTTATATGCCGAGTTTGGTTTCAATAAAAAATTGCTCCTGTTGGATCATTGATTAAATATTTTGATATAATTATTAATAAACGTCTACGATGGGATAAGTACGAGTATATAACGTAATTCTGCAATAAAAGAGACAAAATCCATAGCTCTATATATATATATATATATTATAATTGGATCTTACGTTTTTATTGATACCCTATGATAATTTAATTAGCTGAAAGTCATAATTCAATATGGAATGATAGGGTAGGGTCATGCTTATAAATTTAATATTATTTCTCTGAAAATGTTACAAAAAATCAGATAATGCTTCTTGATAAAATCAATACCATCATTACTCTTGAGAATGTTTATTATTTCGTTTTGAAATTATTTAAAATTTATCAAACTCTTTATAACGTTTTATAAAATTATTTACGCCTACAAAAAACACGTAATTATTTTCAAAAACTTTCTCACAAATACAAAATATTAATGTACACTAGAATGGCAGAAAACAAAATGTTGCTTTCAATCATGGAAGTAATTTCGGTACTAGATTATAATAAAAATATTGAAAAACATCCAGCCTTAAAACATTATCATATAAATAAATTTATAAAAGAGGTAAAAACATATTCTTTAAAGTTTTACCGGTAGTTTCACAATTCCACTCAAATGTTTTGATTACTTGTATTCTTATTTCGGACTTACTATGTTGTATCTGTGCCATTGTACTATTTTATTCTCAATATTTCTATCATAATATTTCATGCATTGGTAAATACATTTACAGACGACGTATTGTTGATTTGTATGTAAACTTTCTGAAATATATGTAATTTATTTCTGAATTTGTAATTTTATGAATAAAGTTTTTTTGTTGACTCTAAATGGAATCCTTCCCTCGTGCTAGCTTCCACTTATTCAGAGGAAGAGTGTTACAATTGTATAGTTATATCTTTTTGTATTCTGCACCTAGCGAATAAATACATAAAACAAAATAAACAATGATATATGGCTTTTTGTCATTGCCATTTAAAATTATTAATAGTAAGAAGTTAGTGGCATCAGTTAAAGGGTGCACTGAGGAAGACAGAATCAAGAACACAGAAATAAGACAGCGACTTGAAATATTTGCAATAACTGATAAAACATATACATATAGACAAAAATGGAAGTAACACATAGACAGAATGAATGAAGATAGATATCCGAAACAAATAACAAAATACAAACCTAAAGGCACCCGAGATGTGGGCAGACCTAGAAAGAGATGGGCTGAAGTCGGAACGGGTCAACAGACCGAATCCATGAATGCAGATATGATGATGATTATATTAGTGGCCTATATGCTGCTGATGATGATCAACTTAGTATTATTAAGTGATAGTGAAGAAATACTAAGGCTAACGCAAAGAGTAGTCTAACATTAAGAAATTGGGGCTGGAAATAATTTTTTTATTATTTTTTTTTTTGACTTCACTGCCCTTTTAGTCAAGCCTTAGCCTCTATTTGTATTAATTGACCATTCTCTCCACTCTTTCACTTTATTTCTCCTTCCATTAAATTCCAGAGCTCTCAAATCTATCTCGACATCGTCCAAATATCTCACTTTCTGTCGCCCCACATTACGTTGATCTTCCGTTTTTTAATTCAAGATTTTTTTTTTTTGTAATTTGGTTAACTTCTATTCTGATGACGTCTCAAGCATTCTGGGACTTAATTTAAGCTACAATATGAGGTGACATATTTGTGAAAGTAAACATCAATGAAACGAAATATATGGTCACACACAGAAATAAAATGTGTAATGGAAATGAACAGTTAATGACAAATGAGGGAAATGTTGAGAAGTGTCTGCATTCAAATGCCTAGGAACAATTATTACAAACAGGTAGGAGGTGTAAATATCAAATTAATTAATTTAGAAACACATACTATTACACTCTGTCATTCCACCTTCTCTAAAAGAGATAAATAAAAATGTATAAAACTGATATTTTTCCAGTTACATTATGTGAATGCAAAACATGGATTCTTACTTTAAGGGAGGAAAAAGGATTATGAATAGAATAGAATAGAGTAGAATAGAATAGAATAGATTTATTTAGCCTGGTGGAGTTAAGGCCATGTGGCCTTCTCTTCCACTCACCAGGACAAACATATGTTACATATGAATACAAAAAAATTACAATAATAGTCATATTAAAACAGGACAAACATATGTTACATATGAATACAAAAAAAATACAATAATATTCATATTGAACAATTAATTATCTGTATCTGAAAAAAAAAGTACGAACATTTTCGGAACAAATAGAGACAAGAGACTGATTAATGGAAACAACTATATAACAGTAAGATACATGATGTAATAAGAACAGTTAAGTCCCGCAGACTACAATGAGTAGAATATGTGGCACGAGAAATGTGATTTTTTTGTAAGAAAACCAGAAGGACAGTGTTCAGTAAGTATGTCAAGTATTAAGTGTTGTATAATATTAATCTTGTTTTGTGGGAAGTAAATTATACGGGAGATAATTTGAAAACATTATCTCGGGATAGGGATGTATGGAGAGCTGATCTCCGTGCGGCCTTGAACCTCCGGTTTGGATGTCAGTTCGATGTCTACTAAGTAGGAACGGTAAAGATATGTAATACTTTTTTCAAAAATCTTTTTACGAGGAAACTCTCAAAAGCTAAATTCATCAGACATTTGCTAATACGTAGAAGAAAGGAGTTTTGAGGTAATACAAAGAAGAGGGAAATTGCGAGGGAGATTTTTTCCCCCTCTACTTTGCCAAATTCTCATTCTTTCTTCACTCTAGTAAAAAAATCTTAGTGTAAAAAAGTAATCTTATATTCTAGCTGGATAACTTCCATGAATTATAATACAACGCTATCTGAGAAGTAGTTCCGCGTATAAGCCACACAAAACACAACATCTATCTTAGGCTGATGGTAACGGTTTTCTCGTTCCCAAGAACGCTCTTTCTAAATCATCATGTCAGACACTGACTGCAGAGTCTTCAAGGAAGAAGAACAGAAGGGAAAGAAAAGAGGAAGTTATATAATGCACCAAGGAAGGGAAAACACAGTGCTATCATAGTTGGAAGTTATGCGCTGTGCAAAAAAGGAAGTAAATATGTTATACGTAATGTTATAAAGGAGCTTCCCAGGAACTGTAAGTTGTAAGAGAGACAAAAATTTTTGTCATCACTAAAGGGGGAAGGATTTTTTGTCACTTTTTACGAGTTTCGTCATATCAAGGACAGAAGGGAGAAAATCAAATTATAAACAGAACAAAATGCAACACGTCTCTGTAAGAAATCCAGTGTATATTGCAATAATTATTTTTCATATATAATGCCACGAGTGATTTCCAAATTATCGATAAATTCACGACTTACGAAGTGAAGAGTGAATTTATTTAGACTATTTAACTCATGCCCCACATGGGAGTCAACGACCAATCACGTGTCAATTATTTCTGTTTTACAACCAATCAGAGTCGTGTTTCACAAAATATTTATAAGTGTTATAAATACCATATTAAAGAAAGCTCCTCCTTTTTAATATTCTGAACAGGTCTGACCATTATTTTGCAGTGACTGAGCCTGTGAGAAATACGGCTACCAGATTGTATATATAGTGCATGAATGTGAACACATGCCGCATGCGGGAGTTAATATAAAAACATTTGTAGCAATTTATTATACCACCAAAAAAAGAAACCACTGTTTGCACTTTCTTAAATGTATTTTTCCCAGGTTACAATTCAGAAAAATATAATTGTCATATTTACATCATACGACATCAGAAATGAATTAATATACAGTTTGATGTGTTTCATTTTTTCTCCACTAGAGAGCATTCTTACAATATTGCGTTCCTTTGGCAATAAATAGTATGATCTGGTTGCAGTGATAAACAAAAGAAGCAGATGAAGCGTACCTATCGTTTATTTGTTTTCAAACATCGCCGTTTACATTAAATATATAAATATTTTAAAATAACTATAGTTAAATAATGATTTGTGAGTAAACAGCTTAATTTTATTCGTTAAATAGTCCTAACAAACGCCACTCTTGATTTCCAAATTCTCTAGATAAATTCACTCCTCACTTCGTGAGTCGTGAATTTATCGATAATTTGGAAATAACTCGTGGCATTACTTATGAGAATTTGGAAATCAAGAGTGGCATTTGTTAGGACTGTTTAACGAATAAAATTAAGCTGTTTATTAACAAATCATTATTTAAATATAGCTATTTTAAAATATTTATATATTTAATGTAAACGGCGATGTTTGAAAACAAATGAGAAACGATTGGTACGCTTCATTTGCTTCTTTTGTTTGTCACTGCAACCAGATAATATTATTTATTGCTAAAGGAACGCAATATTGTAAGAATGCACTCTAGTAGAGAAAAAATGAAACACATCAAACTGTATATTAATTCATTTCAGATGTCCTATGATGTAAATATGACAATTATATTTTTCTGGGAAAAAATACATCATTAAGAAAGTGCAAACAGTGGTTTCTTTTTTTTGGTGGTGGTATAATCAATTGCTACAAATGTTTTTATATTAACTCCCGCATGCGGTATGTGTTGATATTCATGCACTATATATACAATCTGGTAGCCAGCCGTACTTCTTAGTGAGTCAGTCATTGCAAAATAATGCTATGACCTATTCAGAATGTTAAAAAGGAGATGCTTTCTTTATTATGATAAACTTTAGTTGGTAAATTCAAGGCGAAACACGACTGTGATTGGTTGTAAATAAAAAATCATTGTAACGTGATTGGTTATTGACTCCCATTTGGGGCATGAGTTAAATAGTCAAATTAAATATAATAGTCTCTTCAATCCATATTAGGTTCGTCTTCCGGGCTTATAGGCCGTGGTCTGGTTGTCTTCTTACTCGACGTTTCGTCTACTGCTGCGGTATACATCATCAGGAGATACCGCAGCAGTAGACGAAACGTCGAGTAAGAAGACAACCAGACCACGGCCTATAAGCCCGGAAGACGAACCAAATATGGATCAAGACGCCGGCCGTGAAAGCCTACAATTATATATATAAGTCTCTTCAATGTTGTAACACTTCACTTATTCAATACTTCTCATGGGGAAACAGATTTAAGAATGAGTACTCTCAAAGAAAACACTGCAAAAAACGTTAAAAAGAAAGAAGTACCTAAATAATCACAATAATTCGCTAAGTAAAAGTAAAGGCAATTAATGTCACTACAAAGTCTGGGTAACCTTCTAGGGTATTAAGAAATTAAGGCTACCGATATATATTTTTAGATAATGACATTAGAATGGGCAGGTCATATGGCACGAATGGGGTATGAAAGAGGAGCATGGAAGATTCGTGTAGGAAAGCCAGAGTGAAAACGCCCAGATGGTAGACCAATAATGAGGTGGGGGAATAACAAACCATTATTTGAAGTAAGTAGTTTATACAGGGGAACATTTAGGGATATATGGTGAACTTATGTTCGCGCGGCTATGAACTACAAGTTCGATAGTGCCAGTGAGTTACTTATCTGCCGGGTTGTCAGCCCTGCATAACGGCCGTTTATCCCCATATGTTTCCAAGTAATTGTTTCCGTCGTAAGTTGGTTCTACCGCAGGATCAGAATGTCGGTAGAACGTTTAGGCCAGATTTAAAATGTTGACTCTATAGGGAATTGAACCCGCGTCATTCCGGCTTGTAGCCCATTACCTTAACCAACTATGCTACGATGTACCATCTCACAATCAGTAAGCACTAGATAAAATATAAGAAAAGTCAATCTTCAAAATCGATGGAAGAAAAGTGTCCGATTCTAGGAATGCTGTCCCTCACAATAATTTTCTTAAAACTAAATTTAAAAACAAAAGAAGATAGATGCCCCGAAAGGTCACCACAGAATACTTCTGACAGAATGTTCACTGTTCTCAAGAGACCGGCCTCCTGTTCTAACAACCCAAACACTGCCCCAGATACTAAAGCAACACGTCGCAGTGACTAACTTCATCTGCAACATCTCCCACACACTTCAAGCATAAATTCTAAACAATCAAATTACAGTAACACAACATATAAATGTACATGTAAATAAATGTAAAAAAATCCTGCGATATGCCCATGGCTAAACACGGGTTGAAAATATAATTTGAAAAAATGAAAGCTATCGATTAGTTAGGAGGCTGCAACAGACATTATAGGATTCGAGAATATTGAAAAATTAAATGAGGTAACTTGAAAATAAAATTGTTTTTAATAAGGTATTACCTTCAGAAGATGAAGATACCAAATTATTTGTATAACTAGCCTACTGTCACTATCGAACGCGGAAGTTCAGAGCCCTGCAGACATAAGTTCTCCATATATTCCTATCCTGTTCTAATGTTTTTCAATCAACCCCTATATAATTGAGGCGCTCTGGGTGAGGTTTTTATCGGGGTTTTTCCTCACCTGTAAGACAAATGTCAGGAAAACTTTAAGGCCCAAACGGTCCCCGAAATCATATGGCCATCATCCTTATCATTATCATCCTTACCATTATCATTATCATCATCATCCTTCACCGGTGTGGAAAGCAACGGGAAGCTACCACACCTACACAATTCCCTAGTAAAGCTGCAAACAAAGCATGAAAATGCTATGATTGCAGTGAAGGACCTGCCTTCGGGCAGAATTACTATGGACGGAGAATAATAACGGCAGATCCCAACCAACAACGAAAAATTGAGATAGAAGCATGGCCGTGCACAACTGTCATCTACCTATCAAGTGATGGAAGTATCAAACGAATTGGGTTATGCTAAAGCTCTCATTTTCAACCTTTAAAATTTGTCCGTAGTGAAAACGAACATATTCTCAGTGTAAAAATGACATATCCCAACTATGAGTGTATTACTTTATGTCCGCTACACGTTAATGTTTCATCGTTTAAGTTACAGCAGAAGTATAGTGAACAGAGAAAGATAAAAAAAAAGCTAAATACAATGACCTGATGAATTTATTGAGATATATACCATCATCTATCATGATTATTACAACAGTCTTCGTCATGATGGTGTTGATGATGACGAAAAATGTGAAGATTTGGAAATAGAGCTGGATTAAGTATTTCGAGGCGTTAAATGAAGGAAAAGTCAATTTTACACCATTTTTTTCTGTTTTGTATATTTTTTGTTCTAATAAACAACACAAAATCAGGAAAACTATTAATCACAATGGTTCAAGAATTTGCACACATCCCATCATTTAAATACCCAGAAAATATCAAGTCATAATGTAAACTACTTTCCACGTTTTTGGAAAGAAACAGAAAATTGCATTTATCTCAAGATGAACTTTGGTTGGGATCTGCCCTTATTATTCTAAGCGCCTCAATTTATTTCCTTCAAATTATTTATATATATAGTTACAAGAAATTTAGAAACATATTATTGTAATATTCAATCTCCTACGGTATTATTTGTTATTTACACAATAAACCTGAGACAAAATCATAAGATGCATAAATATGGCTTTTAATAATATATTAAGATGCGAGGTTGGGAAGTGGTTTTTATAGAAGCGAGGAAATGTTTGAAAGCAGAGAGATAGCCAAGTTTTTAATTTCCGAGATTCTGTAAAACACTTCACAAACGTGCATTGTACATTATTTTTTGCGCGATGGTGTTTTCAAAATAATAAATAATAGTAAAATAATAATATATTTGTTGGAAATATTTGCGTTCATTATAAACATTAGCTGAGACTACAGCAGGCCGTGACGCCAATCAGTGATAAAATGGCGGCAAGTAAGTATTTATTGTTTAATATTGTTTCAAGTAAAGTCCAGTTCATTTAATATGCAGTGATTAGTTTTGTATATGTATATTAAAACTATCTTATGGATATATTTTTGTATATTTTGTATATGCATTTTACGCAGTATACATAAAGGGCACGAGGTCTATAATATGTAATATTATAGTATAATTACTAAGTTGGAAACTCTGAAATGTAGGAAGTTGAACTTTGAATCATGGTCGCCATTGCTGTCAGTACGACAAAACGCCTATCGCAAAACAAAATTATGAAGCCGATTTTTTCAAACATTTTAAAAATCTGAGAATTAAGCTTGGCTATTCTACACCATCGTGCCCTTAGTGAATATTCAATCGGAGAACAAGAGACTTTTGGCGTCATGTTGGCCGATGTGATAACATATGTTCCCATTAGAGCCAATTATCAACATGTTTGCTCATATATAAGGGATTCTATCCCACTTACATTAATTTTGGATGAGAAAATGGGCGAGTTAATACACCAGAATAATTTAGAATTCACTTGTTTGTTAGCGGGTTTTAGTGAAAAGTTGACTAAACTGTCTGAGCAATGGCTAACTCGTATTTCAGATTGCAAAAATATGCTAATTTTGGGTTATTTTGAGCTCAACTTCTCATTTTATACAATGGCATTTTTCACATTTTTTTTTAATCGACATATATATTTTTCTCAAGTAATTATTCACTTACTGCAATATTAAATTATGTGTTTTTCCGTTTTTTTATTTTCAAATATGTTGATGGCAAAGGTGGTACAGGATCCCCTAAATATTTTATAATAATAATAATAATAATAGCTTTATTTTACCTGGCAGAGTTAAGGCCTTAAGGCCTTGTCTACCACTCAACCAGGTTTAAAAAAAATACAAAAGAAAAGTCTTAAATCTAAATTACAATATGTATATATAAACGATTACAAGTTATGAATACAATACAATTAATATTTATAATGTATTTTGATTTACTCTAAATTTAACGAATTAAATATATAATATGTACAAAATATATAAAAAAAAACGAGGAAAAGATTAATGACATAGTATAAAATTAAATAAATAGAGAAAAATTAATTATTAGACAACAGGTAACTGTATAAGCGTGACTTAAAGGTGCCAAGTGTGCGGCAACCCCTGATATCTTGAGGAAGGAGATTCCAGGAGCGGGCGGAGGCTACTGTGAAGGAAGTAGAATAGGAGGAAGTGCTATGAAGAGGAATTGTTAGCAGACTGCTATCTTGTGACCTAGTGTCAATATTGTGGTAGGAGGATAACTTCTCAAATCTGGACGCCAGGTAAGTAGGAATGTAGGAATTCAGAAGCTTGAAAAGTAGCGAAAGAGAGTGCAATTTACGTCTGTCAGTAAGACGGAGCCAAGAGAGGTTATTAAAGTGTTCGGAAATATGGTCATAACGGCGGATATTGAAAATGAATCGAATGCAAGCATTATGAACACGCTGCAGTCTCTGCGACAAGGCATAGTTTAGATCATTATATATAATGTCACAATAATCGAAGTGTGGTAACACAAGATTCTGCACTAGGATTTGTTTTAACGAAACTGGGAGAAAATTCTTTAAACGTCTAAGATAATGTAAGATGGAGAAAGTCTTTTTACATATGTGTTTCACTTGTGTTTGCCAGGTTAAATTTGCGTCTAGATGTAGTCCAAGATCTATTACTGAAGAAGAATAAGGGATAATTATATTATTTATAGTAATGTTTGGAAGTGTAGATATGTCAAAGGTTGTAAGCAGTCTTTGTTGTCCCATTAGAATTACTTGTGACTTGTTAGGATTTAGATTTAGACGATACTTGAAGACCAGTTAAAGATGGATATGAGATCGTCATTCATTTCATCAAGCTGTTATAGAGAGAATGAGGAGGTGAATGTAGGTAAATTTGGAGATCATCAGCATAGAGGTGATAACGGCAGTGCTTTAGTACAGTTGGCAAATCATTTATGTAGATTGAGAAAAGAAGAGGTCCGAGAACACTGCCCTGGGGGACTCCAGCCGGCACGTTACGCCAAGTCGAAGATCTAGAGTTTAATGAAACGTATTGTTGACGACCGTGCAGGTATGAGTCGAACCAGGATACAGCGCTGTCAGACAAATGTAGGTGCTTGAGCTTTATCATAAGTAAGTCGTGGTCTACTGTGTCAAAAGCTTTGCTGAAGTCAAGTAAGGTTAAAGGAGTCAATTGACGTCTGTCCACGGCTTCACGAATATCTTCGGTAATTTTTAGCAAAGCTGTGGTTGTGCTATGACCAGATCTAAAGCCGGATTGATAAGGATCAAGGAGGTGATTTTCTTGGAGGTAATCAGTCATTTGCTTATGTACAATATATTCCAGGGCTTTAGATAATGTCGGAAGGATGCTAATCGGTCGGAAGTCATTACAGTTAGTAGGTGTACTTATTTTTGGTATAGGCCGAACTCTAGACTGTTTCCATACAATAGGGAAGATAGAAGTTATAAGGGAAGCATTGAAAATATGAGTCACTGTGGGTAGAATAATGTCAATGATTTTATTTAGCATTAAAATGCTGATGTTATCTGTTCCTTGCGCATTGGATTTAATCCGCTTGAGTGCAATTACTTTATATTTACCCAAATATTTCTTGTAATTCGACAAATCTTACTTTAATTTGCAATATATCTATTTTAAATTACGTACATTTACTTAGTAACATAGGTTTTTTTTTTCTTACCTAATTTTAAAGGTGTAAAGAGTTGTTTAAAACAATCTTAACGGGAAATTCAACTTTAGCTTTAAATATATATATAATAACTTTATATGTTAGCTCTCTAACCAACTGAGTTACTCAGGAATCGTAACTTACTTACTTACTTACTTACTTACTTACTCACTGGCACTATCGAACCCGTAGATTCATGGCCGCGCAGACATACGCTCTCCATACATCCCTATCCTGAGCTAATGCTTTCCAATCATCCCCTGTATAATCTACTTCCCTCAAATCATAGTTAATGTTATTCTCCCACCTCATTCTTGGTCTACCAACTGGGCGTTTTCCCTCTGGCTTTCCTACAAGAAGCTTCCATGCAAGTCTTTCATTCTCCATACGTGCAACCAGGAATGGTAACACAACAATTTATTTTTCTCACTCACACACAAACACACACATATATATATATATATATATATATATATATCCATCCATAGTAAATCTGCCCGAGGGCAAGTCCTTCACTGCAATCATAGCATTTTCATGCTATGCTTGCAGGTTTACTAGGGAATTGTAGGTGGGAATTGTAGGTGTGATAGCTTCCCGTTGCTTTCCACACCGGTGAAGGATGATGATGATAATGAGAAGGATAATAATGATGATGGTCATATGATTTCGGGGACCGTTTGTGCCGTAACGTTTTCCTGACATTTGTCTTACAGGTGAGGAAAAACCCCGATAAAAACCTCGCCCAGAAAAACTGCCCCGACCGGAGATCAAACCCGGGCCCGCTGCGTGACATGGCAACACGCTACCTCGAGACCACGGCGGTGGACATAATTATATGTGTATACCGTATATAATACTCAATTTGCACGATAGGCAGCAGGTTATCGTTCCAACTGCCATCTAGTGGCTACTATAACAAGGAAGTATTTTTAAAGAGAATTATAAATATTAATCAGTCATACGAAGACGTGAAGTGAACTAAGGTGCAATAAGAAATAAGCGAGAAGCGTATTGCAGTAGTGTTTTTACAGTACCCACAACAGAAGTAAGTTTTCTTTAAAGTAACTACCGGAGAAGTCTAACTACACGATTCTCTTGTATCCCATTTCTTTAACGCAAGCTCTAATAAAATGAAACTCTTTTCCCGCATCTAAACTACACGTAATGTTATGGAAGGAAAACTGTAGCTTACAACATGTGTGAAACGATTTCGTTATTCCAAGATATAACCAATATTACCTCCTTATTAACCATTCTTACACAAAGCAAAGAGCAATATCCTACTCTACCAAGTTGTGATATAAATATAATACATTCTTAAAATATGTTATATGCCAGGTGTTAGGCCAACTGATGTGTTAACATCTTCTTTTATGTCAATTTTTTGTCGTCTGTTAATGGTATATTTTCACTCACGGTCGATATGTTGGTACATGTAAAAGAGAGAAGAAAATCGCATTGTCTAATTCTCTTATTTAAGATCCTACACACCTTGATTCCCAATTATTTATTATCTCGTTTCCAGTATTTATCCTTAAACCATAACTTAAACACAAGATCACAACATAGTATCTTGCTTAATATACCGCAACATAGGGCATCACATCACTCCATGTCATATATTATCTTCACTTCTCGCAACTGGAATTCCCTACCATAAGAAATAAGAGGCTGCCGGACATTGGCAACCTTTAAAAGAAATCTAAATTTATATTTGCTCTAACCTCGACTTCATCATTACCCAGAGTAAGATATATATATATATATATATATATATATATAAATTGGCGTTCTCGTATAATTTATCACATTCATACTATTATTATTATAATTATTATTATCATCATCATTATATTATTATTATCATTATTATAATATCATTATTATATTATTATGATAAGTAAAGTAAAGTAAAGTGATCCCACAACAGACCCGGAGGCCCTTGGGGTAGTAGGGGGTTAAGGCTCCCACTTTTTCTAGACATTTGGCACTTTTATGTCAGCCGGGTTGTCAGCCCTGCGTGACGGCCGCCTTTACCCCCAGAACAAGCGTCTGGTACTCATTTCCGTTAGAGGCTGAGTCGACCCCCAGGGCCATAGTGCCGCCAGAGAGTTTGGGTCTGTTTAAAAATCCTGACCCCAACGGGACTTGAACCCTCGACCCTCCGGTTTGTAGATCAGTGCCTTAACCACTACGCTACGGCGTGCCCCTATATTATTATGATTATTATGATTATTATTATTGTTATTATTATCGTATTATTATTGTTATTATCGTATAAAATGTTGTTTGTACCTGAAATTTACATTGTTACATTTAATGTATCTTTACTGTTTATAATTAGTATAGTGTATATCTATATTTGTCAAATATTATTTGTATTTGTGCTTGTTGAGTGGAAGAGAAGGCCTTATGGCCTTAACTCTGCCAGAATAAATAAAACATTATTATTATTTTTATTATTTTTATTATTTTTATTATTATTTTTATTATTTTTATTATTATTGTTATTATTATTATTATTATTATTATTATTATTATTATTATTATATGTTAATATTGTTTTTTTGCAAATCTGATGTTGATCATTCTTTATTTTAATGTATTTTACTTTTTCTTAAGAACATTGCCTACAGCTATCTCTCATAATCTGATAAATTTCAATCACAGCACACTTACATGTAACTGATATTTTTCTAGTGACAACAGGAAATACGAAACAAAAAAAGCATTTCTACTCAATTTTATCCATCAGTGTCGGCTATTTCTGTGAACTTTCTAAAACTAAATTTCCTGGAAATTCAGCAAAAAAGTGGCTACATATTGTCACTAGTTTCTTTGTGATCCCTAAAGGGGAAATGTCTTCAGTGCGAGGGTCTTCTTTCTCTCTGGAATTTATCAAACGCTTTTATATGGAGTTCGTGACTGATTTTTGCCATGTGCTGCTAAATTACATTTCTCGCTTCTCAGAACGAGATTTTTTTACTGAATCATAAAATAATAGAGCTAAAGTCAAGTCTAGAAACTAATTCCAATCGGTTAAATCTCAAGAGGTATGTTCCCTATTTGCAAACATTTCATTTACGAATAACAGACACAGATTATTATAATTTTATTACAAAATAATAAACTAAACCTCTATTTTCTCGTTCGGCTTTGCCAGGGCGATGGATAATATGAATACCCGAAATTCAATAGTTCCCCAAAAGATATCTAACCCACAAACATTCGAAAGTTGAGTTTTCAGTGGATTAGTGATCTATCCGGAGAGTATCACGCCATGGTGCTTGTAAAATTATTCATACTCTCTTCCAGATCTGTTTATTTTTTTTTAAAAGTTGACTTTCAATTATGTCCGTCGCCGTGGCGTAGTCGGTAGAGTCCCTACCTTCCACTCCGGCGACCCGGGTTCGATTCCCGGCGGGGTGGTAGCGGATTTTAAATCTCCACCTTGGGTCTGGGTGTGTGCCGGTCCTTGTGTTTATATGTGAGAATAAAATAAAAACTTAATAAAAAGGTAAAACGAAAAGGTATAAAACAAGAATGAAAAACAGTAGGCCTATAAATGAAAAGAAGGGGGAAAAAAGCGAATAGTCATGTATATGTAACAAAATGGCGGAAGCAGTCAAGTCATTAATAACAGTGCAGAAATACAATTGTCTCACATGTGCAATTAGACAAGGATTAGGAGTTAGACAAAGTTATCCACTATCAACTACACTTTTAACATTTATTTTCACGACATGATAAGATCATGCAACCAAATAATAACTGGGATATTAAATTAGGGGATCTAATAATAAAACCATTAGCTTTTGCAGATAACCAGATTTTAATAGCAAAATCAGAAGACGAATTACAAAGAATGCTATATAAACTAAACGAAATATAGAAAAGAAATATAATATAAAAATGTCAGAAAATAAAAAAAACAATGACTTTCAAGGGAAGTTTATCGGTTCGGACAAAGATAATATTAGAAAATAAATCAATAGAACAAGTGACAAAATATAACTTCCTACGTTGCGAAATATCATACACAACGGAAACAAATATAATTATATAACACGAACACTAAAAAGAACTTGAAAAAAATAAAGCCAGAGAAGATTCTATAATGAAAATTATACAAGACAATGGCAGTTCGTATTATTACTTACGGATCCGAAACATGAACAGTGACAACATAACAATCTGCCAGAATACAAGCTGCCGAAATGAAATTCCTCAGACCAATAGCAGAATATCAAAGAACATAACACAGACATAAGACAGCAACTACATAAAAGTAGAGGAATTAAACTCAACAATAGTGACATACAGAACAAACTGGAAAGAATACTTAGCAAGGATGACTGAGAAAGAATACCAAAAACAGCATACAAGTATCCACCAAGAGGAAGAAACAGTTTGTGAAGACAAAAGAAAATACGGAAATAGCAGCAATTTGGAGCCGGAACAGGCTAGCAAAAGCCTAAATCGTGACGAAGAAGATGAAGTAATGTCACGATACGCATATTTTATTGGGAGTTCTTGTAGTATTTTAATTTTAAAATGTGTTTTAAAATTTTATTTATTTGTTTTACCATTTTATTTATTTGTTTTACCTGATGGAGTTAAGACCGTAGGGCTTTTCTTACACCACACATCATCGCCTAATTATTTATCACGCCGCTTCATCAGACTATCCGACACACATAATCTTGACACTCGATCCCATCAGCACATTGTCCTTTATATCCCTCCTCATCACACTGTATATTATTCATTATCTTTTACGGTCTCACTTACCAAAACATGGAATTCCCTTCCGCCCTATGTCAGAGACTGTCAAAGTATAACATCCTTCAAAAAGAAATTAAAGAATTATTTAATAACAAACTAACTTACACACCTCACTGATAGTATTCTTTTAACAATTAATAAATTTAATTATTTATGAAAATAATATTAAGATTAACAAATATTTTCTTTTGTTTTGTTTTATATATTTTACAAACGTAAAATTAGTTTTCTATATCTCATTATTTTTCTTTGTTTTTATATACACTAGACAGGGTCAATTTAATATGTCGTGATTGTATACATTTTATTATTAGTTTTAGTCTTAATTTTAACTAACATTAACTGATTGCATTATAGATCATAATATAATAGATATTATCTTTTTGATCAAATTTGTATTTAGTATTTAATATTAGAGTTCATTGTGATTGTTATATTCTGATGTAATATATGTTTGCCCTGGTGAGTGGAAGAGAAGGCCACATGGCCTTAACTCCACCAGGCTAAATAAATACATCTAAATTGTGTGTATATATATATATATATATATATATATATATATATATATTCATCCATAGTAATTCTGCCCGAAGGCAGGTCCTTCACTGCAATCATAGCATTTTCATGCTATGCTTGCAGATTTCCACACCGGTGAAGGATGATGATGATGATGATAATGATAACGATGATGATGATGATGATGACCATATGATTTCGGGGACTGTTTGGGCCCTAAGGTTTTCCTGACATTTGTCTTACAGGTGAGGAAAAACCCCGATAAAAACTTCACCCAGAAAAAACTGCCCCGACCGGGCCCGCTGCGTGACAAGGCAGTACGCTACCTCGAGACCACAGCGGTGGATATATTATATAATATATATATATATATATATATATAGCAATTATGAATTATCTCCATGATTAATGTTACATAATATATACAGTATATAGGCAGGCTACACAATATAAAGTTTACAATATAAAGAAATAAAAATTGTAATTATAGTAATAATAATATTAATATTAATAATAATAGCCTATCATTTCATTAACTAATGGCTTGGTAAAGGAAGTTGAAAATATGAAGATAAAAGTATACAGGGAAGACTGTTATATACTACATTGTCTAAGGAAATATGAAGTGAGTTTTGTTTTGAACTGTTTTTGAGTCGGGCAGTCCTTGGTATACGAGGGGAGGGAATTCCAGAGTCGGGTGGATGAAACAGGAAGGATGAAGTATAGTGAAATGTTCGATGTAGAGGAACAGCTTACTTACTTACTTACTCACTGGCACTATCAAACCCGTAGGTTCATGGCCGCGCGGACATAAGCTCTCCATACATCCATATCCTGAGTTAATGCTTTCCAATCATTCCCTGTATAATCTACTTCCCTCAAATCGTAGTTAATGTTATTCTCCCACCTCATTCTTCGTCTACCAACTGGGTGTTTTACCTCTGGCTTTCCTACAAGAAGCTTCCATGCAAGTCTTTCATTCCCCATACGTGCAACATGGCCTGCCCAACGCAGTCTACGAGACTTAACTGTTCTTATTATATCTGGCTTCCTATAAAGACCATGTAGTTCATTGTTATGAAGTCTTCTCCATTCACCTGTCTGTTCATCTCTCTTTGGTCCAAAAATTTTCCTCCGATCCGATTGAGGGTCTTTCCACTTTTCAGCGGTTGCCCTTTTACCAGCCGGCTGCTGGCCCTTCACATCCACATGTGTCAATCACAGAGGTAGATGATCAACAGCCAGTGTAGAGGTGACATGTGGTTAGCATGTCGAGTCCCCCAGCCGTTATAGCTGGTTCCTCAACCTGGAGCCGCTACTTATTGTAGCTACCCAATTGCCTCATGATGCTGGGTGGGCACCGGTCCCATACTGGCGAAATACCATGAGAAAATTTCTTCCCCCATGGAGACTCGAACCAGCGCAAGTCCCGTAGCTCTGCGCCAAGGCTTCCTACCTTAACCGCTCGGCTACGGCGCGGGACTCCTAATACTTTATTCTCAAATACTTGTAATCTCCTTTCATCCCTTAAAGTAAGAGTCCATGTTTCGCACCCATATAATATAACTGGTAGAATAATAGTTTTATATATTTTCAGTTTAACGTTTTTTGAAAGGAGTTGAGACATCAAGAGTCTCTGCAATGCATAGTAGCACGCATTTCCAGAATTGAGCCTCTGTTTAATTTCTTGTGCATCTCATTCATATTTGTGATTATTGTTCCTAGGTATTTGAATTCAGCCACTTCCTCAAAATTTCCCTCATTTGTCAATAGCTGTCCATTTCCATTATATAATGAATTTCTACGTGTGACCATATATTTAGTTTTTTTAATATTTACTTCCAGTCCTAATTCTTAGTGTTACTCAATAGTGTGTGCGTGTTGTCCTTTAGTATCTCCTCGCTATCGGCCAACAATATTACATCATCAGCATAAACTAACAGCTTATTAATAAGAGGAACAGCTGGAGTTACATTTTTCTCGATCGTGTTGTACTCATGTTTAGAGGCACCTTGTAGTAAAGGGCGCTTAGCACTCTTTCAGCTCGAGCAGTTTATCATCTCCCTGACTTCTCAGTGAAACTAGAGAGTAATTTTATTCTGTCACATTTGCAGTAATGCAGTCTGCTACTAGCACTTTGACAACCGCGTGATGTTTTCCTAGCTATATACTACAGAGTATACTAGCAGTCTGTCTGAGAGTTCCCTCACATTTACAATGTAATTTCAAGTTAAATACCATGGCTAATGCACCATATGTCTAATCTCGTTGCCTCGTTCTTGCAATTGTGTTTTTGGCGGGAAAAAAAAATGAATGAAAAATTCCTACCTGGTTACTGTAGCGTAAATGGAAAAAAATAAAAATAAATAAAATAAAAAATAAAAACATGATCTCCCACATGACATATCGATCAGGATTGATAAACGTGCTCGCCTCTGTAAGATGATTAAGACAATTTTACACCTGACTATTATCTCATAGACCGATAACTTTGCGTCTTCTTTGACAAGGAAATCGATTCAACAATGTACGATCGATATGGTACAGCAAGAAATGCCTTCAAAAATTACCAAAAACAAAGGTTAGTTCCGTTGCTCTAAAAAAATTATTAAATGTTGTATAATGATTTCGAATTATTGTTCACAGTTATGCGGAACTATACGTAAAACATTAAATAATAAATCAAGAAGACATACTAGATTGAAGTTTTATAAAACATTGGCAGTTCCTGCATTACTTTATGGGAGCTAAACTTGGGTAATGACCAAAAAAACTGCAAAGTAGAATACAAAGCGCAGAAATGAACTTCCTTAGAAGAAAAAAAGGCTGCACAAGATTGGATCGGATAAGG
>JASPKZ010010393.1:0-83366 GCA_030220185.1 Diploptera punctata
CATATGTTAGGGTTATATTTTTTTTTTTTAAGGAGAAAAGCTGAAAGTTACTTTTCATAGTGTTTACTTGCATCAGGTTTTTAGAACACTGATGTCTGAGTTGACTCACAGGATTTTGAATGTTAATTTCAGAAGTTCAAGTTTATCTGATCTCTGTGAATTCCAAGTTACTAAGTCAGTTGTAAATCAATGGTAAAGAGAAAAATTTTTGCCTGAACCAGGAATTGAACCCGAACCTTTAGCTTTCCGTGCTAATGCTCTGCCACTGAGCTAATACAGGCTTCATTCACATCCAAGCAGAAATCCTTCCCTTACCATACTTACTCTAGAGTACTTATTTCTATCATAGTAATAGCTTTAGCTTCTCAATATTAATTTAATACTAAGTCAGTGTTGGTACATGTACGCTGAATTAGTGTAGATGTCATTTATATAAATATTGAATATGGTGGTGTTAAGTATTGTACCTTCAGGTAAACTTACATGTTTTTCTTTTTAATCCTTCCATAGGTATTGTGTATTAATAAACACAATTAAATTATTGTAAATCAATGGTAAAGAGAACATTTTTTTCCTGAACTGGGAATCGAATCCCGAACCTTTAGCTTTCCGTGCTAATGCTCAGACCACTGAGCTAATCCAGGCTTCATTCCCATCCAAGCAGAAATCCTTCCTTTACCTTTACTCTACTGGTCCCACATTCAATTGCAATGCATCATCATTCACAAATACACAATGAATGGCTTCTACCTGAAGAAGACGTGAAGGGACTCCACACAGCTATAGCATTATTTATTAAAATAATATTGAGAAGCTAAAGCTATTACTATGATAGAAATAAGTAAATTAATAAACACAATTAAATTATTGTAAATCAATGGTAAAGAAACATTTTTCTCTTTACCATTGATTTAGAATAATTTAATTGTGTTTATTAATTTACTTATTTCTATCATAGTAATAGCTTTAGCTCCTCAATATTAATTTGTGTATTAATGTTTAAAACTCCAGAGATACATATGAATAACTCTGTATACGAACTCACTATCATTTAAATGTCCACTTGTGAAAATATACTTTAATTATTACATTATACTTATTTCAATTCATATTTCTTGATTATTCAACTTATTTGCAAATTACTTGTATGTATGTAGAAGTCTAAATATAACCAGATTTCAATAATATGAGAAAATGATAATGTTGGCATCATTATCCTTAGCTGAGTTTGAAGAGCTGGAACATTATAAAAACAGCAAAATGGACAGTTCAAACTATGAAGAGAATATACAACAGACCAATTCTATGGCTAATTCCAAGCATGTGTAAAGCTCAACTGTCACATGACATAACCTGCGTCACATAGCAAGCTAAATGCTGTAAGGGAAAATTACCTCTGTAGGAAAATTGTTAGTACAAAAGCGCTCTGTAAACCTCATCCTGCAAATGAAATAAGATCAGGAATAGAGAACAGTTCAAGAAATGTTTAAGCTAAAGTAAAATATAAAATAAATTTTAAAGATCCTCCTCATTCCTCTGGTTTCACATTTGTACATGTTTTATTCAGAGTGGTTGTGAACCTTACCAACACATTTTCAGAGGTCCTTACTGCTTTCATATAAGAAACATTGGCTCCAGTTCTTAATTACACAATAATTTCATCTTAATGTGTAAAAAATATTACATATATTTGTCAGCTACAGGTAATATGAAACACAGCAAATGTTCAGAATGACAGTTATTTCTTCTGGGTATTTTTGTCCTTGGACAAATCATTTGAAATTCTTACAGATATCCACCGTACTAGTTACACATAGTTAGGTTGTGTACTGTTACAATTATAGCAAACAATCTCATGATAAAACATGAATTTATTACAATACCTTATCTGAATGCAGAGGGCTCAGTATAGTTGTGGCAGGGTCTTCAGGTGTGTAGTAATCGGAATCTTCTCCTGCTGCTGCTACTGGACCTGAATCAGTTTCTCCTCCCCCAATATGGTTCTTCCCCAGTAGTACAGCTGCAAAATATCCAGGTAGAGTTTCATACATTAACTACACATCTATACAGATGGTTACTTCATGGATCAAGAAGATATGGCTGGAGCAGGTTGATACTTGCCTATACTATTTCTTCTCTAAAAATCTTGGAAACATATAACTGATTTTGATATTGAAATCGTCTCAATTCACAGTATATATCACTCCAACACATACTTTATTGCCTGGATAAATGCTGAGTGCAGTAATCCTATTTAATTAAATTAATATTGAGAAGCTAAAGCTATTACTATGATAGAAATAAGTAAATTAATGAACACAATTACATTGTTCTAAATCAATGGTAAAGAGAAAAATTTCTGCCTGAACCGGGAATCGAACCCCGAACCTTCAGCTTTCCGTGCTAATGCTCTGTCCACTGAGCCAATTCAGGCTTCATTCCCATCCAAGCAGAAATCCTTCCTTTACCTTACTCTACTGGTCCCACATTCAATTGCAATGAATCATCATTCACAAATACACAATGAATGGCTTCTACCTGAAGAAGACATGAAGGGACTCCACACAGCTATAGCATCATTTATTAAATTAATATTGAGAAGCTAAAGCTATTACTATGATAGAAATAAGTAAATTAATGAACACAATTAAAATTATAAATCAATGGTAAAGAGAAAAATTTTTGCCATTGATGTGGAACCAGTAGAGTAAGGTAAAGGAAGGATTTCTGCTTGGATGGGAATGAAGCCTGAATTGGCTCAGTGAACAGAGCATTAGCACGGAAAGCTGAAGGTTCAGGGGTTCAATTCCCGGTTCAGGCAGAAATTTTTCTCTTTACCATTGATTTAGAATAATTTAATTGTGTTCATTAATTTACTTTTTTCTATCATAGTAATAGCTTTAGCTTCTCAATATCAATTTAATAAATAATGCTATAGCTGTGTGGAGTCCCTTCAAGTCTTCTTCAGATAGAAGCCATTCATTGTGTATTTGTGAATGATGATTCATTGCAATTGAATGTGGGACCAGTAGAGTAAGGATTTCTGCTTGGATGGGAATGAAGCCTGAATTGGCTCAGTGGACAGAGCATTAGCACGGAAAGCTGAAGGTTCAGGGTTCGATTCCCGGTTCAGGCAAAAATTTCTCTCTTTACCACTGATTTAGAATAATGTAATCCTATCTAACTCCAAAGCTGCACTCCAAGTCATGAGCAGGGTGTCCAGCAAATTATAAACATGAAATTCCTGACTATTTCCTGTTTTTTATGGCATCAAAAAATAATTCCAGGGTTCTTTTATTACTAAATTGAATTAATTCTATTACAGCTAATTTTGTAAAAATTGCTTTTTAATCATTTATTTTTAAGGCAAGGGCTTAAATAAGAATAGAAAAATAATATTTTTTTTATTTGAACATGAACTATGCTACCATAAAATATTGCAAACAATCTCATGTTAAAATTACTTTATTCATATCTTATTTAAATCGTTTGACAATTTGTATAGATCTCAATGCAATATTAATAGAAAGAATTGGTCAATTGTGTATGAAAAGTGAAAGACCAAGCAAAAAACACTTGCCGAGAGTTACGTTAAAAATTCTTGTGTTCAATAAGCTGACTGTAAACTTACTGCATAGGTGCTGCAACATAATGCAACATAAATTAAACCAGTCTGGGAAAGCTGACGATAAAACAGAATTGTTTTGAAACATGTCCAAGAACAAATCAACATTAATATTGAGGTAAGATGTCCAGACCAAAAATAATATAATTACTGCATAGAGTCTGATTGATCTGGATTATTGAACTACGTGTGCTTACGTATTTTTTGTAATACGATATTGTGTTGGCAAGGGCCGGCACTTCTTTAGAGCAGCAGCTTGACTCCGCTAAATCTATGCTGTAGTTTCATAAACATTTCTTTCAAGAAATATTCCAATATATGTATGCATTTTTAAAATGTGGTTTAAAGGTTGCGATTCATTTGATCTGAATACAAGTTAAATGTTCGTCACTTTACGAATTCCCATCTATTTCCTGGTTTTCCCAGTTACTTTCAAATTCCCAACATATACCCAGTTTTCAAGATTTTCCTGATTGTTGGACACCATGATAATTCAATTACATCCCCTAAATTATATACACACACACATGTATATATACGTGTGTGTGTTAAATACATATCAGAGGAAGAGTAATAAAAATCTAACAATTTATTGATATAAGAACCACTTTTTCAATGGTTCCCAGCCCCCTGGTTAATCATAACATTAGAATGAAAAAAGAAATCATACAATATGCAAGGAGTTGAGTTATTCGAAGACGTAGTAGTGTTAAAATTCATCGGAGAACATATTGTTTAAACAACTCACCTCATAGGATTCATGCTTCCATGATATCGCGATTTCAAACATAGTCATGTTCATCGTCAGCCATAACTCCGACTGACGAAATTCTTCGGCCGTCAACTATTCTATTGTCGCCATCTTCAGTGCTGCCATCTATGGTTGAATTTATGAACTTCGAAATCAATGTAATTTCGTTAGGGATATCAAAATTCATTGATCTATTTTTGTTTTTCTGAATGTATATTTTTTCCCAAACTGTCAATTCCAAAGGTTTCTCTACTTGTTTTAAAAGTTTAGCTTCTCTTCCAATTTGATGATGTTCTAATAAACTATGTGCAGCAATTGCAGATTTTTCAATTTCACAATTTTTAATATTTCTGAAATGTTCTTTTGTCCGAATTTCAAAATTCCTTTTTGTTTTTCCTATATAAACTTTATTGCAATCTTCACAATTTATTTGATAAATTCCAGATTTCTTACTGTCTGGAACATTGACTTTTTTATTGGTACTTAGAAGATTACCCAGACTAAATTTATTTATTGGTGCCAAAGAAATTACATTGATTTCGAAGTTCATAAATTCAACCATAGATGGCAGCACTGAAGATGGCGACAATAGAATAGTTGACGGCCGAAGAATTTCGTCAGTCGGAGTTATGGCCGACGATGAACATGACTATGTTTGAAATTGCGATATCATGGAAGCATGAATCCTATGAGGTGAGTTGTTTAAACAATATGTTCTCCGATGAATTTTAATGATTATACCTCATAATGTTTACTTCCCAACATTAATTAAATATACGTAGCAGTGTTATTCATGTCTCTGTTTATAATGTCATCACATGTTATCTATCACTCATCTTCTTGCACCACCTGCAGGGCCTGGCTAGTAATACTTTGTATTTTCACAAATCTTATGATGGAAACCATGCACTGCAAATCTGGTGACCACATGTTTCAATTCATAATTTTCTTGCATCCATTCTTATAATATCATGGTGACAGCAGTATAGAATTCACCTTATATTTCTTCTCTTTTGGACAGTAATTGAGGTGCATTTATTCAAAGCCCGATAATTACACATTCATTCTGCTTTAGGTACCTGATTTTCAGAAGCCATAACTAATTACCATAATATAAATTGATTATGGTATGTATGCTGGTTTTAAAAGTAAAATACGGTATTTAGAATCTTTTCAGAAAAATATATCCATATGGAACAATAGCTACCAATATTGTGTAGTAATAAATTACTTGATGGCTCAAACTAGATTTGAAGTAGATAATAGATTTTGAAAAAATGCCCCTCATTTCTCGGAAGAGATCTCTATAATATTTGAATTGCATTCTAAAAGAATTGATTACAATCAATCTTATTATTTTTTTAAATTAGAATCAATTATGAAATTAGTTCTGTTATTAGTTATATTATGTATACTGATTTAAAAGAGTTCACACAGAATAATGGAGACTTCACAGTACAATTTATTTCACCAACAATTTTAATTTTGTTGAGTTGTTTCTTGACTCACCTCATACTTCTAAACTCCCTTGCAGATCCAGATTTCGTCACTGTATTTGTGACATTCTCAATGCTCTTCACGTCAGTTGTGAACGTGAACAGCATTGAGAATGTCACAAATACAGTGACGAAATCTGGATCTGCAAGGGAGTTAAGAAGTATGAGGTGAGCCAAGAAACAACTCAACAAGATTAAAATAAACCTCATAGTGTTATTTCCTACCACATAACTTAATTCACCAACAATGTTTGCATAATAATAATTAAATGAATCGTGATTTTTTCTTACCTCATACATCTATGTTTTTTTAAACACAGCACTGCAGTATTGGCGACACTTTGTCGTGAAAACAGCTGACGATGACGACAAAGTGTCGCCGATACTGCAGTGCTGTGTTTAAAAAAACATAGATGTATGAGGTAAGAAAAAATCACGATTCATTTAATTATTATTAATTGAACCTCATAATGTTAAAAATTCCCAAATTTAATATATAAATGTTAGCATAATAATGATGAAAAACAAAACAGCTACAAGAACATTATGAAGTAACATAGAAATAAAAGAATAATGTAACTAACAAACAAATGCTATCTAAATAAGTACATGGTCACACTTTTTTAATTAAAATTACAGTGGGAGGAAACACTATGAGGTATTTACATTAATAAATGAGTTGGAGAAAATGTTTTAACATCCCACCTCACAAAGTTGCATGTCTTCACGATACTGGTTTCAAAGTATAGTATTACTTCCATCTTCAGTCAAATTCCAATTGTCGAAATTTTGTCGTTAATATCATCTTCTAAACTACCATCTGGTGTAGGTTTTATGAACTTGGAGATTAAATTATTCTCGTCAGGGATATCTCCAAGTTCATAAAATCTACACCCGATGGCAGATCAGAAGATAATGTTAACGACAACATTTTGACAGTTTGAATTTGACTGAAGATGGAAGTAATACTATACTTTTGAAACCGGTATTGTGAAGACATGCAACTTTGTGAGGTGAGATGTTAAAACATTTTCTCCAACTCTTCCAAATTATTCTTTCAATAAGTTCTGACCTAATTTATTGGTGGTATAAAGTTGCCATAATTCTTTAGTTGAAACCAAAATGGAGTGAATGGCAAGGAAAAAGTAAAATTAAAAAAAAAAAAAAAATTTATTCACATATGAATCTATGAAGAGTTATTAAGAAAGAAGAATTAACAATTTAACAGCAAAATTCAAAATGGAGATATTGAAATATTTTAATTAATTTCTGATCTTCCTAGAAAAAAGTAGTACAGCAAACTCCCGATTATCCAGTTTGCAGATTAACTGGGCATGACTCTTTTTACTGTATTTTTTAAAAATGAAGATAAATACTGTACTGTATTTTGTATTATTATGAAAAATTCTTTATTTTAAAACATGCTACTGTGAACTTCGCTTAGAAACTAGCATAATAGAATAACCTTCACTCACAACCCTTCCCCTGACGTGTTTAACGGTACCAACCAACATTCTTTGAATAAAATACAATTTCGGAAATTTCCATTGTGTGAGTCACTGCAAGTTTGTTGTTACAGATTGAAACCACAGATATGCCACGGCAGTGGGTTTATCGATGGTTAGTAGTGTGGTTATCGGTGGTTAGTAGTGTGGTTATAGCTGATTATTTGTCATCGCTGGTTTTAAGTGTGGATATTGGTGGTTACTAGTGTAGTTGTTGCTGGTTAAGATGGCCATTTTGAATAACTGTTGTAACCAGAGTGGTCATGACAGCAAAAAGTCCCACTTTTTTTTTCATATTTACGAGTAAAATGAAATAATGATAATACTGACTTGCACCTAAATACATTTAATATATCGTTTTATAAATATTTGTTGCATTTAAGTAGTGTTAAATTGGGTAAATAAATTTCTAATCAACTTCCATGGTGCCGAATAACTTAATTTGATTATCCGTGTTTTTCGATTTTCCATGCATATCTTGGTCCCAATTAACAAGGATAATCGGGAGTTTGCTGTTGTAGCCATGTTTAAATTAATTACTAGCCAAAAATATTATTTTACATATTTTTATAGTATTAGTATCATTTGAGATTTTAAATTCACAAATTATCTTCCATGGTACAAAGACACACATGCATATTAAGTTATGTAGATAGGAAATAACACTATGAGGTTTTTTTAACATTGTTTATTTTTTATTATTTCACTCACCTCATACTTCGTAATTCATAGCAGACCCTGGGTTTCTTCACATCTTTTGTGACATTCCCAATGCTGTGTCACGTTCACAACTGACGTCCAACGGCTTTCTATCCTGCAGACTGACCTCTGCGCCATCTGGTGGCCAACCGAAGAATTTCCAAATCAGTCCTCTCTCCTTATAACCGGGTATTTCAAAATTCATAGTTGTATTTTCATTCTTGCATATGTAAATTTTTTCCCAAATTGTGAGTTCCTTCGGTTTTTCCAATTGTTTAAGTAATTTTGTTTTGGTTTCTATTCTATGTTTTTCTGACCAGGCATGTGCAGCTATTGCAGATTTTTCAGTTTCTCCATTTTAACATTTCTGAGGTGTTCTTTTAATCTTGTATTTAGATTCCTTTTTGTTTTTCCTATGTATATCTTTTCACAATCTTTACAATTAATTTGATAAATTCCGATTTTTTGCAGTCTTCAATCTTTTCATTTTTGTTGGTTTTATTAAATACCTAAGCTGTAATCATTTTTCGGTGCTAATTTAATGTTGAATTTGTTGAAAATTTTTTTAAACTTGTCAAATACTAAAGGATGGTATGTGAACTTCTTGAATTTTTTGCCTATATTTTTATCTGTCTGAAGAGTACTTTTATCAAATTAATTGTAAAGATTGTGAAAAGATATACATAGGAAAAACAAAAAGGAATCTAAATACAAGATTAAAAGAACACCTCAGAAATGTTAAAAATGGAGAAACCGAAATATCTGCAATAGCTGCACATGCCTGGTCAGAAAAACATAGAATAGAAACCAAAACAAAAATACTTAAACAATTGGAAAAACCGAAGGAACTCACAATTTGGGAAAAAATTTACATATGCAAGAATGAAAATACAACTATGAATTTTGAAATACCCGGTTATAAGGAGAGAGGACTGATTTGGAAATTCTTCGGTCGGCCACCAGATGGCGCAGAGGTCAGTCTGCAGGATAGAAAGCTGTTGGACGTCAGTTGTGAACGTGACACAGCATTGAGAATGTCACAAAAGATGTGAAGAAACCCAGGGTCTGCTATAAATTATGAAGTATGAGGTGAGTGAAATAATAAAAAATAAACAACACATGCATATGCCTATATAAAACATTAGAAGAAGCCTCCAAAAAAAAAGAAATGAATTCTTGTGGAGAGAAATGAATGTCACCACATCAATTGTTAAGAGGATTGAAAATCAAACACTTAAATGGTATGGCCATGTACAAAGAATGGAAAATTAAAGATGGCCAAAAATATATACCAGTGGTCACCCCCTGGAAGAAATAAACGTGGCAGACCAAGATGGAAATGGAAAACCTACGTCAGAACTATAATGGATGATAGGAATTTGGAAGAGGGAGATTGGAATGATAGAGATAAATGGAAACTGAAGACGGCAAACCTATAAGTGGGGGAAAGCCGAAGAAGAAGAGAAAGATCAGTACTATATTGTGGAAGTGAGGGATGGACAATGAGTAATAAAGACATCCATCGTATTACAGTGAGCGAGATGAAGTTGATGAGATTGAAAACAGGTTATTCCTGATGGGATCATAAAAAGAAATTAAGATTCCTGCAAGAATTTCAGCTATCCATTTTGTAAACAAATACTAACACAATTGAAAAACTCATGTGCTATGTATGTACAAGAATAGAATCCCAAAAACCATGCTTTGCTACTGCCCACATGGAAAGTGATTTTTGGGCTGTCCAAAAAAGAGATGGATTGAAAATCTAGCCTTGAGATCATAACAGGCCCCTTATACTGTAGATAATGATAATGACATTCACAAATTGATGGTGATCTCCTATCCATAATTTTGACTGCATTTTCATCAAATTGCAAGTAGGCCTATGTTGTGAGCCATTTTTGTTTTTAACCCATTCGCCTCAAAAGACGAGGTAGACTCGCCGTCAGTTAATGGCCTTCAACTCAGAAGACCAGGTACACTCGCTTAACTCTGCAGTTATATATTTTGCAATATTTTGTACATCCCTTGACATTGTAATGTTTTGTTAACATTTATGAATAGTAGAAGAATGTGTTTTGGCCTTCACCCTTATTATAATTTCAAGTACCGTTATCTTTTGTTTGTTTTGAATGTCTGTGAATAGACAATATTATTTACGGTAACTTAAGTTCGGTTTCTGGTTAAATGCATTGAGCTGAAGCGAATGGGTTAATGAAAATGTGTTGCTTGACAAATTTGATTCCTGTTAAATTAAAAATACTATGAATAATTTAACAAATTGCATTGAAATAATATAAGAATGCCCTAATTTAAAAATAATAATGTTCTAGAATTAAGTTTATTTGTGTTTTCAGGAATATGCCATGTGACCAGAGTAAAATTATGTAATTTAAATGCTAATGAATTTCTTGTCACAATTTAGTTTTTTTATGTATTTATTAACACAAAGGAAATACTTTTTTAAAAATACTAGCATATTAAATATATATATATTCTTCTTCTTGTGTCATGGAATTAGACCATAGATCTGTTTCTACATCAAGAGACCATATCTTTCCATCTAGTGACAGGATGATCAATATTTTTTCTTCCTTTGGGTTAGTAGTGAAGCAAAATTTGTGCGAGTCATTCTTTCTATACATTGGAGCCAATTACTTCTAAGTTTTGAATTTTTTCTATAATACTGTAGATATTTGGGTTTGTATTTTTTTAACATTCTTACCTCATATGGTTTTGTCGGGCATGTTTTAAAGCTGTTGCTCCATCGTCAGTGGTTATACAAATTGATTTCTTCTTTTCTTCAAGTTGTCGGCCCTGGATCTGTATTCCAAAGAACTTGGTAATGAGGCTCCTTTCTTCGGGAATTTCAAAGTTCATAATTTTCTCCTTGTTCTTCTGTATATAGATTTTTTCCCATATCGTGAGTTCATTTATATTTTCTAACTGTTTTAATAATTTTGTATTTAAATCTATTTTGTGTTTTCTGTCCAAATGTGAGCTGCAAATGCAGATTTTGCTACTTCTCCTTTTTTAACATTTCTTGTGTGTTCTTTAGTTCTAATGTTTAAATTTATCTTTGTTTTCCCTATGTATACTTTATCACAATCTGCACATTTTGATATATTCCTGATTTTTTATTATCTTCAATTTTTTTCATTTTTGTTTTGTATTGTGTACAGAAAAATATTAGGATGAGTGTTCGTTTTAAGCGTATGTGTATAGTGTAAGAGTGTCGTATCAGTGATGATCGAGAGAAGGGAGGTAAACCCGGTGCTGCCATATAGCCTACTCATGACAAAAAGCACTAAGAAGGGGATCACTAGGTTTAACTTCCCTATCTGACAGACAAATCACTATCAACAGTACCATATACTTGAAAACATGTACTGTGGAGTATTTTGAAGTTTAATCCAAGCATTTGGTGCACAATCTAGCAATCAGAAATTGTACACCACTACTCCTTCTAACTTTGAGATTAAAAAAATGTAGAATTAAAACTTCAACCTGTTAGGTACTCAATAAGGAAGAAGGAATGCTATTACCTGAGATTGTATGATGGAACTTCCTGATGTAATCATTGTAAAAATTGATCCTATAGACATAAAAATTGTCTTACAATGTTTTACAATTTATGTTAATAAGAAAATATTTTACCTTGACTACTATTAGTCATGGTGGTAAGTTCATCTTCCCCTTCCCCAACTTCTACTTTGAGCTCCATATCATCGTCATCTTCAAGATCTTCAACAGTAGGAACTACTACTGAATCTAGAGGTAGAGGATCTGTGCTAGTGGCAGCATCCAGTAGTGGTGACAACTTCTCAGCCTCACTATCTTCATCTTGTGTCTGTAACATGAAAATTTACAAATTTTATTTATTTTCTAGTTTATATCTTAATATGTATATTTTACAGGATGAAGTTGCCGCAAGCATGAACAACTGTTGTTGTGTTCTACAGGTAAAAATATTGCAAGAGGGAAAAAAGGAAAAAAGTAAAATTGATAAATAACAACATTCAATTTATATATTGAATCAGATAATTGTTTTTTCATCACATCTCATAAAGCTCCTTGTTTTCACAATACCAGTTTCAAAGACCTTCACTTCCATTGTCAGCCAAAATTCTGACTCAAAAAACATTTATCGAACTCAATTTATAAACTGTAAATTACCTCATAGTGTTATTTCCCACCATAATTTTTATTAAAACAACATTCAATTTCACTCTAGAAGTCTATTTACTTCATAGAACATATTTTGAAGGCCATTGTGCACACCCTCAGGCTGATGTATCATTTTGAAAAACAAAAATTAATGCCTAAACTGGGACTTCAACCCTGGATATCTGGTTCTATGCACCAATATGCAATCAATTACATCATTCAAGATACAAAAGCCAACATTTCTTTCCTCATATAAAATTATCTAATCATCTCGAGGCTTTTATTCAAGAATTATTTTAAATGAGGATTTTACACTATCTTTTTAAACAGTAAAACTTAATATTTTGATGTTATATTTAAATATTAATACTTTCCAATACTGGACAATATTTTGAAAATAATCATTATTAATCAATGATGTATCATTATTTCTCTATGTCCTCAATAGCATAAAAACTAATAAGTAAATCATCACATAGTAATATTTTTCACCTAGACATATTTCAGATACTACTGACATTAATTTTATAATTTTTTAGTTTTTTAATAGGTAGATATGATTTGACGATTTTATTATTAATTTAACACTTCTCATTGAAGGATAAATTATATTTGAAGAGAAAAATTTTCGCCTAGACCAGGACTCGAACCCGGGACCCTTGGCTTTCCGGGCCAAGTGCTCTACCAACTGAGCTACCGAGGCGAGTTACGATCTAGACGCAAATTTTTCTCTTATGTATGTTGTAATTCCCTCGCGCCAAATGCTTGAAACCATAGCTTCTATCTTTGCAAATGGCGGCTTCTTAGTTAAGAAGATATTTGTTGGGAATTTAACACTACTTTATAGCCAGTAGGGCTTCTATTGACGATTTTATTATTAATTTAACACTTCTCATTGAAGGATAAATTATATTTGAAGAGAAAAATTTTCGCCTAGACCGGGACTCGAACCTGGGACCCTTGGCTTTCCGGGCCAAGTGCTCTACCAACTGAGCTACCGAGGCGAGTTACGATCTAGACGCAAATTTTTCTCTTATGTATGTTGTAATTCCCTCGTGCCAAATGCTTGAAACCATAGCTTCTATCTTTGCAAATGGCGGCTTCTTAGTTAAGAAGGCATTTATTGGGAATTTAACACTACTTTATAGCCAGTAGGGCTTCTATTGACGATTTTATTATTAATTTAACACTTCTCATTGAAGGATAAATTATATTTGAAGAGAAAAATTTTCTCCTAGACCGGGACACGAACCCGGGACCCTTGGCTTTCCGGGCCAAGTGCTCTACCAACTGAGCTACCGAGGCGAGTTACGATCTAGACGCAAATTTTTCTCTTATGTATGTTGTAATTCCCTCGCGCCAAATGCTTGAAACCATAGCTTCTATCTTTGCAAATGGCGGTCTAGGCGAAAAGTTTTCTCTTCAAATATAATTTATCCTTCAATGAGAAGTGTTAAATTAATAATAAAATCGTCAATAGAAGCCCTACTGGCTATAAAGTAGTGTTAAATTCCCAATAAATGTCTTCTTAACTAAGAAGCCGCCATTTGCAAAGATAGAAGCTATGGTTTCAAGCATTTGGCGCGAGGGAATTACAACATACATAAGAGAAAAATTTGCATCTAGATCGTAACTCGCTTCGGTAGCTCAGTTGGTAGAGCACTTGGCCCGGAAAGCCAAGGGTCCCGGGTTCGAGTCCCGGTCTAGGCGAAAATTTTTCTCTTCAAATATAATTTATCCTTCAATGAGAAGTGTTAAATTAATAATAAAATCGTCAATAGAAGCCCTACTGGCTATAAAGTAGTGTTAAATTCCCAATAAATGTCTTCTTAACTAAGAAGCCACCATTTGCAAAGATAGAAGCTATGGTTTCAAGCATTTGGCGCGAGGGAATTACAACATACATAAGAGAAAAATTTGCGTCTAGATCGTAACTCGCCTCGGTAGCTCAGTTGATAGAGCACTTGGCCCGGAAAGCCAAGGGTCCCGGGTTCGAGTCCCGGTCTAGGCGAAAATTTTTCTCTTCAAATATAATTTATCCTTCAATGAGAAGTGTTAAATTAATAATAAAATCGTCAATAGAAGCCCTACTGGCTATAAAGTAGTGTTAAATTCCCAACAAATGTCTTCTTAACTAAGAAGCCGCCATTTGCAAAGATAGAAGCTATGGTTTCAAGCATTTGGCGCGAGGGAATTACAACATACATAAGAGAAAAATTTGCGTCTAGATCATAACTCGCCTCGGTAGCTCAGTTGGTAGAGCACTTGGCCTGGAAAGCCAAGGGTCCCGGGTTCGAGTCCCGGTCTAGGCGAAAATTTTTCTCTTCAAAGATATGATTTAATAATATTTCATGGATTTCAGAATAATCTTTTTAACAATTCCTTTATCTATTCTTTTTTGTTATTGCAGCTAAAATAACAAATAAATAAATTTCAAAACTATGCTTTATACAATCTAAATATTAACCCTTTAGGTGTCATGAGCCAATTAGATCGGCTCTGGTGCTCCTGTCCATTGCCTGCCAGACAATATACTTAAAGTACTTGCAAAGCCGATCACATCAGCGGGCGCGATTTAAATCTCTGACACAAGAGATTTTACCAGTGGCATGCAGAGGGTTAAATATAATTTCAACTTCCAAAATTCAATATTCTCAACTAGATTACAACTATATTAAATTAATGTTGGGAATTAAATATTATGAGGTATATTTAATATTTAATTTTAGGAAGTTATATTTTGAGGTTATTTTAATTATATTATTTTTGGTCTGGACATCTTACCTCAATATTAATGTTGATTTGTCCAAGAACAAATCAACATTAATATTGAGGTAAGATGTCCAGACCAAAAATAATATAATTATGAGGTATAATCATTAAAATTCATCGGAGAACATTTTGTTTAAACAACTCACCTCATAGGATTCATGCTTCCATGATACCGCAGTTTCAAACACAGTCGTGTTCATCCTCAGGCATAACTCCAACTGTGTTTGAAACCGCGGTATCATGGAAGCATGAATCCTATGAGGTGAGTTGTTTAAACAAAATGTTCTCCAATGAATTTTAATAGATTACAACTGTTGTGTTGGTCGTCCGATGTCTACCCATTACTAAGGGAAAAGAATCCACATGAAATCAGATGGTCAACACAACAGTCTGATGTTTTATTTTAGGAAGTAATATTTTGAGGTTCTTTTAATTAAATTATTTTGAGTCTGTGAAATCTTACCTCAATATTGAGGTAAGATTTCACAGACTCAAAATAATTTAAGAACAATCTGAATTTACTTGACCATAGCCTCAAAAACATATCCAGATAAGAATATTTAATATGAGATGAGGTGTGTATTTCCAGTTCAATCTCTTGATCCTAAAAAAGAGATTATCAGTAAATTATTTTTCTTTCATTAACTTCTGTTTAGTTAATGTTTTATTTTATTTTGTTTAGTTACTTCAGTACTCCGGGTAAAGTTAGCACAGCTTTCAAACCAGAAAAGAGCATATATATATATACCATAGCAAACATTACTACTAAGTCCCTGCAAATAAATAGACTGATTTCTTTACATATACAAATAACTCAATTCTGGTTAGTTAATAAACTAACTCTTTATTCAATATTAAGACAATCATAACCAATTACACTTTCATCTTGATGTTACATGTCAGTCATTAAATAACAAAATCAACGTGATTCAGATGAAAAATTTTGGAAAATTTCTAATCCCTCTCTATAGAATGTCAAGGCTTGAGAAACATAATTGCTCGATGTATACACAAAAGCAAAAGTGATGTGGTGCAGACATGGAATCAGTTCCAATTGACAAATAGTGTTGAGGACTTAAACCACACAGACTGTCCATGTTCGATGACTGCACATGATAATTGATATCTAATGACTGTTAACTTGAAGCAAGCGTGGTTGAGTGCTACAGAAATAAATTTGGCATTCGAAGAGGCTATAGGGTTTAATATCTGAAGGATGTAACACTATGAGGTTTCTTTGAACTATTATTGTGAGTAAAGAATTTAGACTCACCTCATACTTCCTTATTTTCTTGCAGACTAGTTTTTTCACACCTTCGTGATATTGTCAATGCATCTTAACTTCTACAGTTAAGATGCATTGACAATATCATGAAGGCGTGAAGACACTAGTCTGCAAGAAAAATAAGAAAATATGAGGTGAGTCTAAATTCTTAACTCATAATTAGCTTATAGGAAGTTATGTATCACATCAAACTGTTAGGAGAAGGTTACACAATACATATCTGCATTCTCAACAACCATGGCGAGCACCACATCAATACACCACTACATCTTGGACACCATTACAGATGGACAAGAAATTATGCTGCATGGACGTCCCAGGATTGGTGCAGGGTGATGTTTATGGACTAAACTCAGATCTGTCTCTACTCTGACAATGTATTTGGAGACAACCTGGTATATCCTAAAGAACAAGAATAAAGACCAGAATAAATTCGACCATGTTGTCTATAAGAAAATATATATAAAGTGTAAGCTGTTCTAAAGAAATATAACATTAAATGGCTTCAACGTGTCCCATGTGTGCAACAAGGTGGTGGTGTAGTGTTGTTCTGGGGTGTTCAGGACAGGCTCAATGATACAGGGAATACATTCTGCAACCAAAAGTGGGACCTGGATTCCAGCCCATTATGGAATACAAGGGAATGAAAGAGCTGATATATTCCAAAGAAAAGGGTGTAAAATTAAGCAGAAAATAAGAAATACATTTTATTATAAATCAATTAAAGAAAAAACTTTAATGATAATTACAATTCCAATTTAATTGAAAAAGTTGTAAACAAATATAAAAATACTGTTAGAAAACCCATCTATAATTTCGGAACTACCACGAAAATCTGCGATTGCTATACTGAAGCTTACTACCGGACATGATTGCTTAGGCTAACATCTTCATAGAATTGGTGTATTAATGTCTCCTGAGTGTATATTGTGTTCTCAAGGTGTGGAAATGGACAGAGAACATTTAACAAACAGCGTAGCTCTTCAAAATGATCAAGATGTGACATCCTAGTATTGGGAAGCAAGAAGGAGAATAACTTCATTGTTAACTCTAGAGCATTAGCTACATACATACATACATACATACATACCAATAGCGGGGCGTATCACCAACATTTTGGTGAAAATTTCAACTTGATGAATGATAACTTGCATGCTCATAATGCTGCTCTTGAGAACATGTTACTTGAACATGCTAGTATCAGCAGACTGGAATGGCCTGCCTATTCCTTAGATATAAACCCAACTGAACATGTGTAGGATTGATTGAAACGAGCTGTTTTTGGACTTCAAGAACGACTACATTCTCTGCACAACTTATGCAGAACTTGCCATTGAAGAGTGGGACAATTGTTAATCTCATCGATGGTATACCATGACGGATTCAAGCCTGCATCCGAGCAAGGGAACATTCCACCACATACTGACATTTATCAGAAGTGATGTGAAAAACCCTCCATGGGAAACAGATGATTTTTCTTTACACAAATGTTTGTTTTTTTAGTTTGATGATCCACACATAATGCAAATGAATATATACTCATGCCTCAGAGCCAAGTGTTTTTTGTGCCATGAATTTTATAATAAAGAGGTGATCCAAAACCTTTGTTGATGTGTGTATATCAAGTGACTAGTTTGTTGCTAGGTCGCATTGGAAATGTCTTCCATATTATCCTGACAGGATTCCCATGGCTGATTTGTTCTCACAATAGAAAGACTCTCAGAAACATCACATTTCCCAATACTCCATTGGTTCATAGTTAAACATGGTTCCATTGGTTCTCCGAGCAGTAAGGCACTCATCACCAAGATCAACAGAGGCCACCTTTTTTTTTTATTAATTATTAATGAGTTGGTTATTAAATATTGGAAAGGTCATATAGAAAGAATGAAGACAACCAACTTGCAAAATAGAGCTAAAGAAGATAGACCAATGGACAGAAGAAGAACAAGAGGAAGACCAGCCAAGAGATGGATAGACAGTGAATGCACATCTAATACGTCTTCCTCCGAGGAGTGATTTTTGGAAATAAACAGGATGAAAATCCTACAAATTATGAGTAAGAAGAAGAAGAAGAGTTTGGTTATTTAGACTCACCTCATATTTGTTTTTTATGCAGGCAAGGTTTTGTCGCTTTTGCATGACATTGTCGATGCATTCCAACTGAGGCTACCTTGCTGATGGCATCCTATGATTGCCACATATTTGGCAGAAGATCCAGAATTTCATTGATGACCATATTGAAGGAATGTAATGACTTTTGCTTATGAACTCAATAAAATCCTTGTCTTATCTTTGTTGCCTCTATTTACTTTATAACCCTTGTACTTGAAACTATACACGAAAATAGCAATAACAATCAATGAAATGGGGAAAAAGACTTACCAGAAATCCATCCATTGCTAAATTATTGCAAGTCTTGAAATAAAGAAAACATTGTATCTTTAAATAATATTGGCACTACTATATTATGAAAACTGAAAATTAACTTATAATCTATATAAATCATCACAGGACATATGTATCAAAGAACATTGTTCTTATTGGGATGGTAAACAAATTGTAAACAAAAAAAAAAAGCATGTTGATTAGCATCTGTTGTAACTGACATATTAAAAATAGATTCAATTAATAAAAGAAACTCCATGACAATAACCCTAGGAACATTCATCATAACAGTTGGCTGCTGTTTCACATGCACACGTGTCAGTCACAGAGATGAACGAACATACAGCCTGTATTGTGATGACATGTGGCATTATGTATCTACTAGCAGTGATAGGTGGTCTTTTTCAACCTGAAGATATTACTTATTGTAGCTACCCAAATTTCTCACAATACATTTAATTCATTTTCATAAATACATATATCACAAATGGATACTTGGAGGTTAAAAAGACAGGCATTTAGAATATAGAATACAAGGGAAGAGACCAAGAGGTCAGGCAAAATATAGATGGGAGGAAGAAGTTATGAAAACATGTTGTGAAAAAAGAATAATAAATTGGAGAGTAGTGGAAGAGGGGGAGCTGTAGGATGATTCAGACAGGCAAAAGCATTATAAAAAAAAAGACCATCAAAAGGGGGACACAAAGAAAGATTAATTATATAGATACAGGGTGAACGATAATTATACTGATAAACTTCAGGGACTGATTCCTGACTGGAAATAAAGGAAAAAGGTCCTATAAACATGTGTCCAGAAATGAGTGATGTGCATGCAATGACAATAAATCGTCCCGGCATACAATACATAGCATAATCACATCCACGTCACAACAAATGTTCAACATGGCCTCCAATGTGATGCAATGCACGTGTTCACACATCCAATCGTGGATTGCCTCACTCTTTTGCATGTTCCGGCCTCTCTCTGATTAGCGTCACAGGCAACGTGGATATGCTGTTGAAGGGTATGTATATCAGGAACTGATTCAGCATACACAATACTATTCAGAGGTAACAATCCAGGTTTAAGTCCGGTGATCTAGCAGGCCATGCAACAGAGCCAAGAGAATAATGCCATTCATCAGTGCCATCTACTGTGGCAATGATGCATTTATGGACACTTATTCATAGGACATTTTTCCCTCCATTTTACAGTCAGGAATCAGTCCATGCTGTTTTGTCGGTGTAATTAAAACTCACCCTTGAAGATATATATATATATAATATTATAACATATATAGCATGATGCATTTGGGGTGTAGTTTTTTTGAATTTCACAGGTGGTGCCAAGTTGGGGTCTCTCTTTGAATGGGTAAGGATTCTTGAGCTGTCACCTCATGAATCAGAAAGCCAGTGGAGAACTTTCCAACATGCATCTATGTCCTCATTCTGGAAAGGTTGATTCTAGAAAAATATGACTATCTGACAATCGAGACATCCACTGTAGATGGGTCTCAACTGGGCACCAAGAATATTCCTACCATATGTAAACTGTTATGAGGAATAGAAGAATGAGTCATGTCCAAAATGTGGACGAGAGTGGAAGTGACTACCTGCGACAAGAAATTGATAAATGGAACTGTCAGCAAGTAGAAAAAACTGAGTGATTAATAATTGAATTGTTAATCAAGAGACAATATCAGTAGCAAGTTATTTATGAAGAATTAGTGAAATTTTGTCAAGTAAATAAAGTGAAAGATAAATTATATTTGAAGAGAAAAATTTTCGCCTAGACCGAGACTCGAACCCGGGACCCTTGGCTTTCCGGGCCAAGCGCTCTACCAACTGAGCTACCGAGGCGAGTTATGATCTAGACGCAAATTTTCCTCTTATATACGTTGTAATTCCCTATCGTCAAATGCTTTTGAAACCATTGCTTCTATCTTTGCAAATGGCGGCTTCATAGTTAAGAAGACATTTATTGGGAATTTCTTTTTCTTCTTCCTTCCAAGTACTAGGCCAAGGCCTGTTACGATCCTATAGAAAATTTTCCCTCCAGCATCTTCCAGGAAATTCTCGTATAAGACTTGAAAGCATAATAATAGTCCCTTCGATTTTAACATTACTTTATAAAGCTAGTAAGGCTTCTAATGATGTTTTTATTATAGATCGTAACTCGCCTCGGTAGCTCAGTTGGCAGAGCGCTTGGCCCGGAAAGCCAAGGGTCCCGGGTTCGAGTCTCGGTCTAGGCAAAAATTTTTCTCTTCAAATATAATTTATCTTTCAGTGAGAAATATTAAATCAGTAATAAAAACATCATTAGAAGCCTTACTAGCTTTATAAAGTAATGTTAAATTCCCAATAAATGTCTTCTTAACTAAGAAGCCGCCATTTGCAAAGATAGAAGCTATGGTTTCAAAAGCATTTGGCGATAGGGAATTACAACGTATATAAGAGAAAAATTTACGTCTAGATCGTAACTTGCCTCGGTAGCTCAGTTGGTAGAGCGCTTGGCCCAGAAAGCCAAGGGTCCCAGGTTTGAGTCTCGGTCTAGGCGAAAATTTTTCTCTTCAAATATAATTTATCTTTCAGTGAGAAATGTTAAATCAATAATAAAAACATAAATAAAGTGAATTTGGAAATTTTCAGTGAACACATGTTGTGTTTACTCCAAGAAATTCTGTAAAAAACCTATGCACCTGGTGACATTATATATAAAACACTGTATTTGACTGAAAGCTCAATACAACTATAACCTTTTTTAGAAAGTGAGAATACCTGAAATCTCTACTTGTTTTACAAATATGGAGTCTACAAAACTTCCTCTTTTTCATAACTGATCCTACAAATTTACCAGAGCCATTTCTGGACATTCCTAACAATGACATTATCATATTTGAAGAGAGAAATTATATGCTCAGACCGGGACTTGAACCCGGGGCCCTTGGTTCTCTAGACCAAGTGCTCTACCACCTGAGCAAGTACCGATCTAAATGCAAATTTTTCTCTATTCATTCATTCAGAGTGTTCTGCTCAAGAGTAGGTCTTTCACTGCAAACACAGCATTCTCTACTCTTTCCTTAACTCAACTTTCCTTTTTGTATCTGCATACAAACCATTTATTTTAATATTGTCCATCATCTAATGTCTTTTTCTGCCTCTAACTTTCTTTCCGTTGACCATTCCTTCTAGGGCATCGTTCAGCAGGCAGTTACTTCTTAGCCAGTGGCCAATCCAATTTCTTTTCCTCTTCTTTTTTGAGTTCCAGCATTGTTCTTCTTTCGCCCACTCCGTCTAGCACATCTTTATTTCTTACTTTGTCTGTCCATTTTATATGTTCCATTCTTCTCCATATCCACATCTCAAAAGCTTCCAGTCGCTTTTCCTCTTCCGTCTCTGCACCATACAATGCTACACTCCACACAAAGCACTTCACTAGCCTCTTCTGTAATTCTTTTGCCAAAGGTCCGCAGAAAATGCTTCTCTTCTTGTTAAAAGCTTCTTTTGCCATTGCTATCCTCTGCTTTACTTCCTGACCGCAGTTCATGTTACTACTGATAGTACAACCCAAGTATTTGAAGCTCTCCACTTGCTCAATGGCTTCATCTTTAATCCTCTTGTTTATCTTCCTTGATTTCCTTCCTATAATCATGGCCTTCGTCTTATTTATAATTTTTCTCTATATACATTGTAATTCCCGCCCACCAAATGCTATGAAGCCTTTGCTTCTATCTTTGCAAATGGCAGCTCCTTTATTAAGAAGACATATTTGGGAATTATACATAACATTATGAATGTCAGTACGGCTTTTTTCGATGTTTTTATTATTAATTTCATACATCTCAATGATGGATAAATCATATTTGAAGAGAAAAATTATACGCTCACACCAGGACTTGAACCCGGGACCCTTGGTTCTCTAGACCAAGTGCTCTACCACCTGAGCTCCTGAGCAAGTACCGATCTAAACACAAATTTTTCTCTATATACGTTGTAACTCCCGGTCTGAGCGTATAATTTTCCTCTTCAAATAGGATTTATCCATCATTGAGATGTATGAAATTAATAATAAAAACATTGAAAAAAGCCGTACTGACATTCATAATGAAATGTATAATTCCCAAATATGTCTTCTTAATAAAGGAGCTGCCATTTGCAAAGATAGAAGCAAAGGCTTCATAGCATTTGGTGGGCAGGAATTACAACGTATATAGAGAAAAATTTGCATTTAGATCGGTACTTGCTCAGGTAGCTCAGGTGGTAGAGCACTTAATCTAGAGAACCAAGGGTCCCGGGTTCAAGTCCCGGTCTGAGCATATAATTTTTCTCTCCAAATATGATTTATCTATCATTGAGATGTATGAAATTCCGATTGAGGGTCTTTCCACTTTTCAGCGGTTGCCCTTTTACCAGCCGGCTGCTGGCCCTTCACATCCACATGTGTCAATCACAGAGGTAGATTATCAACAGCCAGTGTAGGGGTGACATGTGGTTAGCATGTCGAGTCCTCCAGCCGTTATAGCTGGTTCCTCAACCTGGAGCCGCTACTTATTGTAGCTACCCAATTGCCTCACGATGCTGGGTGGGCACCGGTCCCATACTGGCCGAAATACCATGAGAAAATTTCTTCCCCCATGGAGACCCGAACCAGCGCAAGTCCCATAGCTCTGCGCCAAGGCTTCCTACCTTAACCGCTCGGCCACGGCGCGGGATGATGTATGAAATTAATAATAAAAAATCAAATGATATCTATTCTCAATTCTATATTCTGCCTTCCATGGCATATACAATTCCTTCATCTCTTTTTAGATCTGTTCTAGGTATAAATCCTTTTGAGTAAGTAGTACGTTCCATCTTTCTATCAGTATTTGTTCCATTTATATGATCAACTAATTCAATCACTTATTTTAATTACCATTATATTCATTATGGGAAAGTAAAAGCTAATGGTCTGTAATTGGGTCAGAAACCTTAATGGATCTGAAGCTTAATTTTTGTAGTGAGATTTTCTGACATTCGAGAGCAACAATTACTAAATCCACTCTCTCACATTTCCATATAGGCATCTCCATGGACCAATAGGATTACAAAAAGTGTAGGAAAGCTATTAACTATGAATGGATAAAAAAAGTGTTACTTGAAATAATTCAAATATTTGTAATTCCTGCTGGAATTACATTCTTCAATTGTTATTTATTTAATACCATACTTGTTTATCTTTCTTAGAGTCTCTTTTTCAAAAATCTTCTTAAGCACATCATTGCTAATAAAATCATAGTTTCAGATCCAGTTAGATTATAATCTGTAAAGAAAGTAAAACAGTCCTTACCTCATCCTGATCAACTGTCTTCTCATTAACCAATCTGACAGTGTCACGAGGTCGCAGAGCACTCTTATCTCGGCTATTGGGTCGACTAACATGCCGCACTAGTAGCGGTGATTTTGTTGTTTGATCCTTGTGGTTTTCTTCCTCTCTTGCTAATAATACTGACATCCGGAACTGCAAAAAATTGTTTAGAAGCTAAATTATTGTTCATTTTTCCTTACAGAGAATTATTCCTGTGGTTATTAAATTAATATTGGGAAGCTAAAGCTATTACTATGATAGAAATAAGTAAATTAATAAACACAATTAAATTATTGTAAATCAATGGTAAAGAGAAAAATTTTTGCCTGAACCGGGAATCGAACCCCAAACCTTTAGCTTTCCGTGCTAATGTCAGACCACCAAGCTAATCCAGGCTTCATTCCCATCCAAGCAAGAATCCTTCCTTTACCTTTACTCTACTGGCCCCACATTCAATTGCAATGAATCATCATTCACAAATACACAATGAATGGCTTCTACATGATGGGACTCCACACAGCTATAGCATTATTTATTAAATTAATATTGGGAAGCTAAAGCTATTACTATGATAGAAATAAGTAAATTAATAAACACAATTAAATTATTGTAAATCAAAGGTAAAGAGAAAAATTTTTGCCCATTGATTTACAATAATTTAATTGTGTTTATTAATTTACTTATTTCTATCATAGTAATAGCTTTAGATTCCCAATATTAATTTAATAAATAATGCTATAGCTGTGTGGAGTCCCTTCATGTCTTCTTCAGGTAGAAGCCGTTCATTGTGTATTTGTGAATGATGATTCATTGCAATTGAATGTGGGGCCAGTAGAGTAAAGGTAAAGGAAGGATTCTTGCTTGGATGGGAATGAAGCCTGGATTAGCTTGGTGGTCTGAGCATTAGCACGGAAAGCTAAAGGTTCGGGGTTCGATTCCTGGTTCAGGCAAAAATTTTTCTCTTTACCATTGATTTACAATAATTTAATTCCTGTGGTTACCCATGGTCTGGAATTTAGGTTAAGTTTAAGACTCTGCGGTGTTTCATTATCAATTATCACCCATTATGTCATTGGAGCAATGCAACTCCACCTTCCAAGAGCCCCAATCTTAGAAATGAGTTATAATTTTGTCAATGCCAGGAGAAAATGTCAGAAATGTCATAAGACAATCTGGTGGCAATGAAAACAAAAAAGTAGGTGAGATATTTATGTCATCATGCCTTGATTCAGAGCTATGGGACTTGCACTGTATGAGTCCCGAATGAAGAAGAAATTTTCTCATGGAATTTCATCCAACAATGAGGAATTTGGGTATTTAGAATAAGAATGACTTCAGGTTGAGAAAACCAGCTATAACAGATGAGAGATCCAACATGCTGACCACATATCACCCCCCTTCCCTATGCTGGTTAGATATTTATACACCTCTGAATACACATGTGCATGAGAGGCCAACAAGCCGACTGTTAGGCCAAGGGCCTTCTAGGCCTGTCATGCCATGGAGCTTTTTTATCAAAGTGATTGGATTATTTAAAAAGCAAAGTGTTAGATTTAATATAATAAATTTGAGGATTTTAACATTATGAAAAAATTTGATTTAAAAAATTTGAAAAACGATGAAATGCAGCAAGAATACCAAATTAAAATTGCTAATAGATTCGAAGTATTGAAATCTTCAGATGACAATGTGGCAAACGAAGAAGAAAGTAATATACTGGGTGAGGCAATGAAACGGCACGATTTGGACTCCGGCTGACGGGCGCAGTGGGGGATTATGGGAGTGGGGGAAACGACCTTGAGCATCTAGACAAGTGGAAATTTCAGTAGCCATGGAGCGTTGGTCAAGCGTGCAACGTGCGTTTGCTGTAAAAGCATATTATAAAAACATGGATAGTGTGGTTGGTGCCCAACGTGCTTTCCGTCTTAAGTTTAAGCGATGCTTAATGTTATCGGAACAAATGGAGAAAGAGTGCATAACTTATGGATGAGTGATGAAGCCCACTTTCACCTTAGTGGTTACGTTAACAAGCAGAACTTCCGGTATTGGTCCGCAAATAACCCACGTGATCTTCATGAAAAACCTCTCCATTCTGAAAAAGTAACAGTTTGGTGTGCAGTATCTTCTCGTGGACTCGTGGGACCCTATTTTTTTGAAGATGAACATGGTAACACAGTAACGGTGAACTCTGAACGTTATGCTGACATGTTAGTAACTTTTGGTCTGCCTGGCATCGATCAGTATGATCCAGATGAAGAAACACTCTTCCAGCAAGATGGTGCAACAAGCCATACTGCTAATGTCTCAATGGGTTTGCTGAGACTCGCTTTTCCAGGACGGCTAATCAGCAAGAATGGTGATATCCCTTGGCCTCCCCGTTCGCCAGATTTGACCGCCCCAGACTTCTTTCTTTGGGGCTATCTTAAATGCAAAGTCTTCGAGGAAAATGCACCAAGAACAAAAGAAGATCTGAAGGAGAGAATCCGGCAGGAAATTAACAACATTCCTTTGCAGATGCTACAGAACGCCATGGGTGGATTTCATCTTAGACTCCAACAATGTGTGCAAAACCAAGGACGTCACCTTACTGGCACCATATTAAAAAATGATTGTTTTTTAAGGTAAAACATTAATTTCCACTCATGTACTTAAGATTCATGTTCAAATAATTATACTCTTTTTGTAAATATATTATTGGTGATTTTTCAAAATCGTGCCGTTTCATTGCCTCACCCTGTACATAATGAATGGGAGGCTATAAGAGATACTATTAAATTGTCAGTATCAGAAAGCATTGGTCACTTAAAAAAGAGAAAAAACAAGAAATGGTTTGATGAGGAATGTGCCGACATTGTAAAGAAAAAGAAAGCAAGCAAAAATGAAATGGTACATGAGCCAAATGAGGTAAATTTGGAGCAATTGGGTAGTGTCAGACGGAAAATCACAAGGTTACTAAAGAGTAAAAAGAGGGAATATCAGAGAGAGAAGATTAATGGTCTTGAAATGAATGCCAAAAATAGGAACATTAGAGAATTATATCAGGGAATCAGGATAGAGAGGAAAGGGTTTCAGGCTAGAACAAACATAATTAGGAATGAAAATGGGGATATGATTGCAGATTCCAGGAGTATATTAAATAGATGGAAGAGTTACTTTAATCAATTATTAAATGTACATACAGAACAGGATATTGAAGAGGATAATTTACAGACAGCAGAAATGTTAATCGTAGAACCAAGTGCATTAGAGGTTGAAATGGCGATAGAAAAATTGAAGCTGTATAAAGCATCAGGTTCAGATGAGATCCCAGCAGAACTGATAAAATCAGGTGGAGAAAAATTGATGGACAAGATACGCCAGTTGCTTAATATGATTTGGGATAAAGAAGCTCTTCCAGATGAATGGAAAGAATCGATTATCATACCAATTTATAAGAAAGGAGATAAAACTGATTGCAACAACTATAGAGGCATCTCATTACTTTCAACTTCATACAAAATTCTAACAAATATATTAGTAAGCAGACTTACTCCTTATATTGATGAGATTCTGGGAGCTCATCAATGTGGATTTAGAAGAAATAGGTCTACAACAGATCAGATTTTTAGCTTAAGTCAGATTTTAGAAAAGAAATGGGAATATAATGGTACTGTACATCAACTATATGTAGACTTCAAAAAGGCATACGATTCAATTAAGAGGGAGAAGTTATATAGTATCCTGCTAGAATTCGGAATTCCTAAAAAGTTAGTTAGACTTATACGAATGTGTCTAAATGGCACAAAGGGTAGGGTGCGTGTAGGCAAACAGTTTTCGGATACTTTTGAAATTCACAATGGGTTGAAGCAAGGAGATGCACTATCTCCTCTACTATTTAATTTTGTACTAGAGCATGCCATCAAATCTTTAGAGGATGAAGAAGGCCTACAACTCAATGGTATTAATAAGCTGTTAGTTTATGCTGATGATGTAGTACTACTGGCCGATAGCGAGGAGATACTAAAGGCCAACAGCACATACTACTGAGTAACACTAAGAAATTAGGACTGGAAGTAAATATCAATAAAACTAAATACATGGTCACACATAAAAATACATTATATAATGGAAATGGACAGCTAATGACAAATGAGGGAAATTTTGAGGAAGTGGCTGAATTCAAATACCTAGGAACAATAATCACAAACAGGAATGAGATGCACAAGGAAATTAAACATAGGCTCAATTCTGGAAATGCATGTTACTATGCATTACAGAGACTCTTGACTTCCCAACTCCTTTCAAAAAACATTAAACTGAAAATATATAAAACAATTATTCTACCAGTTATATTATATGGATGCGAAACATGGACTCTTACTTTAAGGGAGGAAAGGAGATTACGAGTATTTGAGAATAAAGTTCTTAGGAATATTTTTGGACCAAAGAGAGATGAACAGACAGGTGAATGGAGAAGACTGCATAACAATGAATTACATGGTCTTTATAGGAAGCCAGATGTAATGAGAGCAGTTAAGTCTCGTAGACTGCGATGGGCAGGACATGTGGCACGAATGGGGAATGAAAGACGTGCATGGAAGCTTCTTGTAGGAAAACCAGAGGGAAAACGCCCAGTTGGTAGACCAAGAATGAGGTGGGAGAATAACATTTAATTATGATTTGAGGGAAGTAGATTATACAGGGGATGATTGGAAAACATTGGCTCAGGATAGGGATATATGGAGAGCTTATGTCAGCGTTGCCATGAACCTACGGGTTCGATAGTGCCAGTGAGTTAGTTAGTTAGTTATGAGGTTTCATTTATAAGAATATCAAATGAATCGTGAATTCTTCTTACCTCATACATCTATGTTTTTTTAAAATATAGATACATATATGTTATTAAAATTCATCGGAGAACATATTGTTTAAACAACTCACCTCATAGGATTCATGCTTCCATGATATCGCGATTTCAAACATAGTCATGTTCATCATCAGCCATAACTCTGACTGACGAAATTCTTCGGCCGTCAACTATTCTATTGTCGCCATCTTCAGTGCTGCCATCTATGGTTGAATTTTATGAACTTCGAAATCGGCAGCACTGAAGATGGCGACAATAGAATAGTTGACGGCTGAAGAATTTCGTCAGTCGGAGTTATGGCTGATGATGAACATGACTATGTTTGAAATCGCGATATCATGGAAGCATGAATCCTATGAGGTGAGTTGTTTAAACAATATGTTCTCCGATGAATTTTAATGATTATACCTCATAATGTCTACTTCCCAACATTAATTAAATATACATATATGTGTTTAAAAAAATATAGATGTATGAGGTAAGAAGAATTCACAATTAATTTGATTCTTATAAAAGTATTAGATTGTTGTGTTCTGACATTCCGCACTATAGAGAAGACTAATTCATTCCTTATCCTTTACCTCAAAATTTCCAACATATTTTTCAAAGGCAGGTTTAACTTGGTAGAACAGTTATATATAGCAAATAATAAAAGCTGTTATGATCTTACTGAATTTTCAATCCAATGTTTCTATGGATGACCCACAATTTTAAAACTAATTAAGAAATTTTATAGCATGGTCTTCTTAAAGGAAAAGAAAATGAAAGGGGAAAAAAAAAAAAAAAACTGGAAAAAACATCATATTTGAACAGAAAAATTATACGCTAGACTGGAACTCAAACCCAGGATCTTTGGCTTGCTAGACCAATGCTCTACCAACTGAGCTATCTGGGCAAGTTCTAATCTAAATGCAAATCCTTCTCTTATACATGCTGTCAATTCCTACACACCAAATGCTATGAAAACTTTGCTTCTATTTATCATCATCATCATCCAGGGATTAAGCCTGTTGGCTCGTTCCGGTTTCATGAAAGCTAGAATTTTTAAAATTGTTCAGACCATCTTCTGTGTGGGCATCCAACATTTCTCCTTCCGTGCAGTTTATAATTTAGCAATAATTTTGAATATCTTCCTTCTGGCATTCTATCAATAGGTTCTTTCCAGTTGTTCCTATATTTAATTATTCGGTCTGTAAGTTTGAAAATATTTAGTTCCTTTCTTATATCTTCACTTCTTTTCTTATCCAGTTTCTATTTAAATTAATTAATTAATTAATTAATTACTTCTATATTTGCAAATGGCTGCTTCTCTATTAAGAAGACATTTATTTGGAAATTTTACATTACATTATAAAGCCAGTATGGCTTCTTTCAAGTTTTCATTATTCATTTCATACATCTGAATGGGGAGATGTATGAAATGATTAATAAAAACTGAAAGAACAACTTAAAATATAAGACAGTTATTAAGTTATCTCATACATAATGATAATTTTTAATGTAATTTTGTATATCTGGTGGAATTATGAAGGTTTCCAAAAGATGTCAGGTTAGAAAATTTATTTTATGAAGAGAGGTAAGCATTTCTAATTAATGTTCTTTTTGATTGTTGCAATAATGCAAAGGTAACTCAGAAAGTTTCTGGATACTGACAAAATATTTGAGATAATCTAAAACTTACCATTACATCTTCTCAAAATAATCTCCCTCAGCCTCTATATACCTGGACATCCTTCGAAACCAAGACTGGAAGCACTGACGCCAGTCAACGTCCTCGATGGTATTAAGCTCCTCTCTAAATGCAATGACAGCATCTTCTGGGCTTTGCAAACCGCTTTCCACATAGTCGGTTTTTCACGGAAGGGAACAGGAAGAAGTCGCAAGGTGCTAGGTCGGGAGGATGAGTCATAAGTTTCACAGGAGTACTCTCCAGAAAATGAATTGTGACACTGGCTGTGTGGGCAGAGGCATTGTCATGGTGCAGTTTGATGCCTCTAAGACCAGTTCTCGGTCGCTTTTCACACACTTTTCAAAAAACTTCCAGGAGACAAACTGTCGTATACCACTCTGCATTAACTGTCCTATGACCCTCAAGAGGAATTGTTGCCACATGACCACTAATGGGGAGGAATGTCACTACCATTTTTTTCCCTACACTCCTAGCCCTCTTGACCTTGGTCGGAGGTGTGTCATCTGGAAAGACCCAGATTGATGACTGTCACTTTGTTTCTGGTTTGTATCAGTATATTCATGTTTTGTCACCTGTTACGATCTCAGAAACATGGCGAGAGTTCCTGTTATCGTATCTTTGCAGCATTTCACGGCACTATTCCACACAAGCTACCTTTTGCCCTTCCGTTAAATCATGGGGCACCCAGCAAAAAGAAATTTTCCTCACCCTTAAAAAAAATTGTGCAAAATTTTTTTAACACTCCCTGATTCTATACCAAGGGTTGCCTTAATATCTATCCTTGTATGTTACTCTTGGATCTTCTTGCACCATTTTTTCCACAGCACTGATGTTTTCCTCAGTAACTGCCATTGAGGGACTTCTGCTTCTCTCTTCATTTTTGAGGGAAGTTCGGCCCTTCTTAAATTCTGCAAACCAACTGAAAACAGTTGTACGGGAGGGAGCAAGGTCCCCGAAAGCCTGCCTAAGTCTCTCAAGACTTTGTTCCTGATGTAACCCGATTTTAAAATCATAATAAATCATGGAATGAAAATGTTAACGTTGCAGCTCCATTGCGAGCCACTGAATTACTAACATCCCGCTTTGTTTTAACCCCACTGTTAAGAGAGGAAATTATGTGTAAATACAGATAAAGTATGGGCTATCACATGGTATATCCGGCTTATTCTTATCTCAAACAGATTACTTGAATCCGGAAACTTTTTGAGTGACCCTCGTAATATTATAAATTCAATATATTTCTATATTATAAGTACCTGTAGATTCTCAGCGATATTCATTTTTGTAACATTATACTGTTAAGGAGTTGTGCACAGTGTGGGATGTGTCATAAAGTTAAGATCTAAATATAAAACATAAGTATTACCTCAGGAGTATGACAAGCACTGCCATTCCCCGTCTCTCTTGATCTCTTTGTCACTTCACAATCTTCTGGACTGGAGGTCTGCTTTAGTGAAGATGGTGTTCTTTCCATGCTTGATCTATAATTCCAACAATACAATATATTGTTAATTTAGTGCAATGACAAGAACAATAAATATGGGTAATCTAAAATTACAGATAATATATACTATCATTAGAGTCCGGATATTAGGCAGTTAAAAAATTCAAAATAGGCAGGCAAAAAGGCACTAAAAATCAATAATATGGCACTAAAAAATTCAAAATAGGATCTTACAAAAAATGGACTACAACATGATTTTTACAGCCTTACGTAAAGAATATACAAATATGCTATTAAGAGCATACAAAGATATCAGAGATGATTTTGGAACTTGTTTTGCCTTTTTACAAAGAGCAGACATATGTTTTGCAGTGTGTACATGCTGCAAAACATGGTGCTTCTTCGCAAAATTCACTGAAATTTTACACACTTTCCAAAACAATATTGAACTGTCACTTGAGAATATTTCCGCACCAAATTCTTTCACAAAATTGGTCATTTTGTCTTTTACTGTTGTCCGTTCTTTAGGCATCATAAAGCAACTGTTCTAAAGGTAAAAAAAAAAAAATGGCCACATACACTTGTTGCACTACTTTGTCTTTGAAGCACCTATCTGTAAACAAGGATTACAGACAGAATTCAATGTTACCAACATCAAAAATAATATTGCCAGTCACTTAAAGGTTTCATTCAGCACCAGGTGTGAGACAGAGAAAGAAAGCTTGAGCCATCTACCCTCTTTGTCACCTCAGCAATGTTTATATTGAAAAGAAGCAAAGCTGTACTACTATAGAATTTCCTTCAAGCCTTACAGTCGGAGCATAATACAATGGGACAGAGCTCAGGGCTATTTCGCTCAACGGGAATGCATGAGGTGGTTAAATACAATAGCCGGTACTTTTTATTTCGCCTAACAGGAATGCATTAAGGGGGAAACCATCTACCTGCTAGGTTATTGGCTATTGCCACCCTTAACCTAAAATATTCCAACAATTTATAAAAAGAACATTTGAAAATTTCTATGCAATGATAAGTGTCATGAATTTTGTTCATTTCAATTAATTTAATTGAAATACTAAGTTAATTTCGAGAAAAAATAGCAAATAGGCATTTATAGGCATTTAAGCTGAAATAGGCATTTATAGGCAAAATGAACTTCATGGAAAACAACTCTAGGGTCATCAATATGAACTCATATGAAGTCACTTTTACAATATCTATAATAAATAACTATAGACATTTTCCCTAACTATCACAAACATTAATCTTTGTCATTAAAGGTGTAAGTTATTAAATGGAACTCTACTGGTTGGAATCATAATCTAAAGGACTGCCATTAAACTGCATTGCGAGTAATTTTAATCTGGCTGCTCAAACCTTAAAAATTTTCATTCTATTGTTATTTTGAAAAGAAAAATTAATGCCCGAAACGGGATTTCTGCTTCTGATGATAAAGGGAATTGTATATGAGGAAGAAGAATTAGCATTTATATCGGAAGCCTGAAATAGTGTAATGGTTAGCATGCAAGTATACAAAACTAAAAGTTTCGGGTTCAAATCCCAATTCAGGTGTTAATTTTTTTTTTCCCCCTCAAAACAATAATTGTCCATTATTGCAAATTTTAAATTTAAATTAATGCACTGAAATATAATGCTTAAGTACTATAAAAGTTGGGGGCACGCCGTAGCGTAGTGGTTAAGGCACTGAGCTACAAGCCGGAGGGTCCAGGATTCAAGTCCCGTTGGGGTCAGGATTTTTAAATTGACCCAAACCCTCTGGCGGCACTATGGTCCTGGGGTCGACTCAGCCTCTAACGGAAATGAGTACCAGACGCTTGTTCTGGGGGTAAAGGCGGCCGTCACGCAGGGCTGACAACCCAGCTGACATAAAGTGCCAATTGTCTAGAAAAAAGTGGGAGCCTTAACCTCCTACTACCCCAAGGGCCTCCGGGTCTGTTGTGGGATCACTTTACTTTTTTTTACTATAAAAGTTAAGTGATTTTTCATTAAAAATGTCTTCTTGGATCAGAGGCCACCAGATAGCACTTGTATCGACAACTATATGATTTTGATGATAAGGAGAATTATAAATGAGGAAGAAGAATTAGCATTTGCATCGGAAGTCTGAAATTGTGTAATGGTTAGCATATTAGCATATAGAGCTAGAGATTTCTGGTTTAAGTCTTGATTAAGGCATTAATTTTTCTTTTCAAAATAATAATTGCTCATCATTGCAAATGTCAAAATTTTAAATAATACATTGAAACATTTTATTGTCTTTCTCTAGCAGTATGGTTCATGTTGCAGGGCCATTGCCTTTAATGCTAAGCTTCAATGTATAAAATTTTTAGATGAGAGACAAGTCAACTAAATCATATATTCTGTAATTACAAATAAGTCTATTTTGTTGTAATCATTCTTCCATGTCCCTCTTCACACTCATCACTTTGCGCATAAATCCTCCATATTGTTTCATTTTCTTTTTTCTTTATTCCTAATATTAAAAACTTGCTTCTTCATAATGTCTCCCTGAAAAAAAGGGCAATATCTTTTTAACAATTCTCTTTAACATCTCGTAATTCATTAAATGTAACTCTAGTGGTTATTAACATCATAATTTAAATCCGGGCATGAAAGCGACAACAAACTTGTAGAGAGGCCTCTTTTTTTCAGGCTTGAGGTTTTTTATGTGCTCAAAATCTATGACATGGGACCCACAACTTTAGTTCCTGTATCATTTCATTTGTTTTCTTATTAACCTCCTTGCTTTCAGTCTAAGAGTGTTATTCACTTGCATTCTTTGCTGTAAACATGGCAACGCTATGGCACTGCCGCAATAAAGGTTATACGTTACAATGCTGTAATCACATGACCATTCACGCTTCTGTATTCGGTTTCTACTCTTCCGCTGGCGGTAGTCCAGGACAGTCGCTACATTCTATTCCTGCATCATATACTCAAGACCACAACACATTCATCTCAACACACAAGGTTCTTCAAGACATGAAGCGCACATTATTCAAGTTATTAAAGTAGGTTATATTTGAAAAGAAAAATATATGCCTAGACTGGGATTTGAACCCAGGACCTTTGACTTTCTATGTCAATGCTCTTCCATCTGAGCCACCTAGGCCTCCAATGTAAATGCGTATTTTTCTCTTACACATAGTTAATTCCCTAACCCCAAATGGTACGAGCCGTTGCTACAATTTTTGCAAATGGCGGCTTCTTTATTAAGAAGACTTTTTATTGGGAATTTAAACATTACTTATAAAGCAAGTAGTGCTTCTTTCAATGTTAATATTATTCGTTTTTAAACATCTTAATGATGGACAAATTATATTTGAAAAGAAAAATATACATCTAGACTGGGGTTTGAACCCAGGACCTTTGACTTTCTATGTCAATGCTCTTCCATCTGAGCCACCTAGGCCATCATTAAGATGTTTAAAATCTAATATTATTAACATCGAAAGAAGCACTACTGGCTTTATAAGTAATGTTTAAATTCCCAATGAAAAGTCTTCTTAATAAAGAAGCCGCCATTTGCAAAAATCGTAGCAATGGCTCGTAGCATTTGGGGTTAGGGAATTAACTATGTGTAAGAGAAAAATACGCGTTTAGATTGGAGGCCAAGGTGCCTCAGATGGAAGAGCACTGACACAGAAAGTCAAAGGTCCTGGGTTCAAACCCCAGTCTAGGCATATATTTTTCTTTTCAAATATAATTTTTCCATTATTAAGATGTTTCAAAACGAATAATATTAAGCCCGGATGAGAAAGGAGGAGGGGGAGGAGTAACAACCTCGTAAAAATACCAGGGTTCAGTTGGCTCCGACTGATAGTACTCTGCAAGGTCTCCTAGCCAGGGTTACGGCGAAGACCTCAACGGCAGATTCGGCGCAGAAGGAGTCCTCCATCCCGGCGAATCTGGCGGAAGTGGCAACCCTCTAGATGGGGTTAGTACATCCAGAAGCTGGACCTAAAGCTTTGAGGTGGCAGCCCCACCAATGGTCTACTCTGCATAGCGTTGGTACCGCGATCAGAGGAAAACATATTACTCGCATTCTTCACAATGGAAACTCGGGACGCACTTAAAGGCCTTTGACAGAGTAAATAGATCTATACTATGGGAAATAATGAAGGAACGAGGATATCCACACCATCTAATAAAATCAGTCCAAGGCTTATATCAAGAAACTAAAGTTGTGATAAAAACTAATGGAAAAAGGTCAGAAGAAATTTTAATAAATCAAGGAGTTAGACAAGGATGTAGTCTATCGCCCACTCTTTTTTAATATATATATCGATGACATTATGAAACAATGGAAAATTATAATGGACAATGGCCTTAGATTGAACAATAACTCAAGTTATATTTGAAGAGAAAAATTTTTGCCTAGACCGGGACTCGAACCTGGGAACCTTGGCTTTCCGGGCCAAGTGCTCTACCAACTGAGCTACCGAGGCGAGTTACGATCTAGACGCAAATTTTTCTCTTATGTACGTTGTAATTCCCTCACGCCAAATGCTTGAAACCATAGCTTCTATCTTTGCAAATGGCAGCTTCTTAGTTAAGAAGACATTTATTGGGAATTTAACACTACTTTATAAAGCCAGTAGGGCTTATATTGACGATTTTATTATTAATTTAACACTTCTCATTGAAGGATAAATTATATTTGAAGAGAAAAATTTTCACCTAGACCGGAACTCGAACCTGGGACCCTTGGCTTTCTGGGCCAAGTGCTCTACCAACTGAGCTACCGAGGCGAGTTACAATCTAGACGCAAATTTTTCTCTTATGTACGTTGTAATTCCCTCGCGCCAAATGCTTGAAACCATAGCTTCTATCTTTGCAAATGGCGGCTTCTTAGTTAAGAAGACATTTATTGGGAATTTAACACTACTTTATAAAGCCAGTAGGGCTTCTATTGACGATTTTATTATTATTTAACACTTCTCATTGAAGGATAAATTATATTTGAAGAGAAAAATTTTCGCCTAGACCGGGACTCGAACCTGGGACCCTTGGCTTTCCGGGCCAAGTGCTCTACCGACTGAGCTACCGAGGCGAGTTACGAACTAGACGCAAATTTTTCTCTTATGTACGTTGCAAAGATAGAAGCTATGGTTTCAAGCATTTGGCGCGAGGGAATTACAACGTACATAAGAGAAAAATTTGCATCTAGATCGTAACTCGCCTCGGTAGCTCAGTTGGTAGAGCACTTGGCCCAGAAAGCCAAGGGTCCCAGGTTCGAGTTCCGGTCTACGTGAAAATTTTTCTCTTCAAATATAATTTATCCTTCAATGAGAAGTGTTAAATTAATAATAAAATCGTCAATATAAGCCCTACTGGCTTTATAAAGTAGTGTTAAATTCCCAATAAATGTCTTCTTAACTAAGAAGCCGCCATTTGCAAAGATAGAAGCTATGGTTTCAAGCATTTGGCGTGAGGGAATTACAACGTACATAAGAGAAAAATTTGCGTCTAGATCGTAACTCGCCTCGGTAGCTCAGTTGGTAGAGCACTTGGCCCGGAAAGCCAAGTGTCCCAGGTTCGAGTCCCGGTCTAGGCAAAAATTTTTCTCTTCAAATATAATTTATCCTTCAATGAGAAGTGTTAAATTAATAATAAAATCGTCAAAAACTCAAGTATTATTAACTTACTTTTCGCCGATGATTTAGTCTTACTACACCATGATGAAGATCTGTTACAATTGGCTGCTTACAAACTAAATGCAATATGTAGCGATTATAATTTTAAAATTTCAATAAGTAAAACAAAAGTAATGGCATTTTGTGGAAGGAATTCTCTGCGTGCAAAAATAGTAATTAGAGACGAAATTATTGAACAAGTATCCCACTTTAAATATTTAGGATGTGACATCAGGTATGGGTATGATAAAGATATTGAACACAAAACACATCAGTTTCAAGCTATTTGTGGTACAATAAATAGAACATTGAATAATAAAGCTCATAAACAAAGAAAATTAAAATTTTATAAAACAATGGCTGTCCCTGTCCTTTTGTATGGGAATGAATCTTGGATTACCACTACCAAACAAGAAAGTAAATCCAAGCAGCCGAAATGAAATTTTTAGAAGAGTAAAAGGCTGCACTAGAATGGACCAGATAAGAAACGAGGATATCCGTGAAGAACTGCAGATCTACTCCATAAAAGAAAAGATATTTAACAACAAGATACAGTGGAAAGAAAATGTAGAAAGAATGGAAGAAAGTAGATTACCAAATAAAATCTTCCATTATTTTCCAAGAGGAAGAAGATATGTCAGACGTCCTCGGAAGAGATAGTCTTAGATCTATTAGTGAAGACGGAACAGGCAACTCTTGCCTAAACCAGGAAGTGAAGAAGAAGAAGAAGAAGAAGTGTTTTAAATTACAAGTTGTGTATTCATTTAAAGCTGCCATGTGAACATTTTATTATTCATACATCCAGCCATACAGATTCGGTGCACTCAGTTCATCCAGAGGAATCATTAAAACTTAATAAGTCTTGTGCACCGATCAATGTTTTGTCATCTCGTAGAGAGACACTTCAGTTCCCTTTTGAAGGAACCAATACTCAGGATTTTTATGCCCTGAAAAAATCCATTGAAGCGACAAGGTTTGAACTTGCAAACCTTTGGAACCAGTAAATATATGATATGGGACATAAAAGAAGTCATTCAGGATTTTCATATGTAAAGAAAAAGTCCTTTTGACCCCAGTTGATTTTAAACTCACAAATCTCAGATTCAGAGGTGAGCATGGTAGTCTTTGCAATGCCATAATGTTACTTTGCATTAAATTGTAATGTATGAAAATTATAAGGGTATTTGAGTATAAAGTTCATTAAATATATACATAAATACCACAACAATTGGATGAATCATTTGCGATGAGTGAGTTCAGATAAAGTTCCTAAAGCCATGCTTCATTATTTTCCAACAGGGAAGAGATCTCTAGGTCATCCAAGGAAATGTTGGATAAAAAATTCATCAATGAGATCGTAATAAGCCCATAAGCCTAAGTCTTGGTTGGAAGAAGAAGTTCTTAGGAAAATTTTTGGAGCAAAGAGAGATGAACAGACAGGCAAATGGAGAAGACTTACATAACAGTGAGCTACATGACCAGCCTCATGGGCTAGTGGTCAGCATTTCTGACTACAGTTCATGAGGTCACGGGTTTGATTCCCGGTGAGACCATAAGAATTTTTCCTTAAATGGAATTATTCCTATTGTTGCCCATGGTCTGGAATTTAGATTAAGTTTAGGTTAAGGACTCCCCTGGCACTTTATTATCACTTACCACCCATCATATCATTGGGGTAACATAACTCTGCTTTCCAATTGCCCCAACCTAAGAAACAGATTACAATTCTGCCAATGCCAGGGGAGAAAGTCAGAAATGTCAAATGACAACCTGGTTGCATTAGGAAAAAAAAATAGTGAGCCACACGATCACTATGGGAAACCTGATATAATAAGAACAGTCAAGTCTCGTAGATTGCAATGGGCAGAACATGTGGCATCAATAGGGAATTAAAGAGGGGCATGGAAGCTTTTTGTAGGAAAACCAAGGAAAATGACCAGTTGGTAGAACAAGAATAAGGAGGGAGAAAAATTAACCATGATTGGAGGGAAGTAAATTATACAGGAGTTGATTGGAAAAATCTCAGAATACGGGTGTATGGAGAGCTTATGTTCATGCAGCCATGAACCAATGGGTTCAATAGTGTCTGTGAGTTAGTTAAGAAAATGTATATTCAATCAAAACATGAATTGGAAATGTTACATCTCACCTGGAGAAGTGGAATACAGTTGAGAATGATGATATTTGAAACATATCCAGATAAGTGTGTGTTAATTCATGAGATAAAAAAAAACTCCTGGCGCAACAGGCCTACAAGGCCCTTAGCCTACCAGCCGGCTGCTGGCCTCACATCCACATGTGTCAATCACAGAGGTAGATGATAATCAGCCAGTGTAGGGGTGACATGTGGTCAGCATGTCGAGTCCCCCAGCCGTTATAGCTGGTTTTCTCAACCTGGAGCCGCTACTTATTGTAGCTACCCAAATGCATCACGATGCTGGGAGGGCACCAGTCCCATACTGGCCGAAACACCATGAGAAAATTTCTCCCCCCATGGAGACTCGAACCAGCACAAGTCCCATAGCTCTGCGCCAAGGCTTCCTGCCTTAACCACTCGGCTACGGCACGGGACAGTTCATGAGATGGAGGGTAAAATTTCTGATTCATGTTTTGATTACATAAATCTCACCTTATGTGTCACTTTCCATTATTTTTATAAAAATGAAAAAAAATTAATTTATTTTGTGTTGCATTTTGTACCTCATAGTGTTATTTCATACCTACATAACTTAATGAAAATTTAAGTTCATTCTATTTATTATATAAAACTTTCCTCATTAGAGGATTGCCTCAAGGACAAAGCGATACAGACAATTAATTTTTGTAATTGATGAAATACATTTTGTAAATATATTTTAAATATATTATGAAAAATAGCACCAGTAATAGAAGTAGTAGTACAGGGATGTTACTGTATTTACCCAAATATTAGACAAACTTCTTTTTTCTGAAATCTGGAATCCAAAAATCATAACTTGTCTTAAATTTGCAGAGTAGGAAATATGCCCAGTTGAAGTCAAAGATAGAAGCAATGGTTTCAAAAGCATTTGGCGATAGGGAATCACAACGTATATAAGAGAAAAATTTGCATCTAAATCGTAACTCTCCTCGGTAGCTCAGTTGGTAGAGCACTTGGCCCGGAAAGCCAAGGGTCCCGGGTTCGAGTCTCGGTCTAGACGAAAATTTTTCTCTTCAAATATAATTTATCAATATTTATGTTTATTTGTAGCCTACGTAGATGCCGACAGGTGAGGTCAATGTTTTTAGGCTGCATAGTAAACAGTTGCAGCCAAGGAAATTATTGCCGACACAACAATGGACAAATAATATATGGCAGAAATTGAATATAATATGATAGCCAATAGGAAAGATGTAAAAAATCACTTTGGTAAAAAGAATCTCGAAAATGACATTAAAAAATTGAAATGGTAGCCTGTGGTAGCAGTAAAGTTGAGAAGATAACTTTCTTACGGGCATTAAAATGAGTAAAATTCAGATTAAATTTGAAGAGAAAATTTTTTTTTTTTTCGCCTAGACCGGGACTCGAACCCGGGACCCTTGGCTTTCCGGGCCAAGTGCTCTACCAACTGAGCTACCGAGGCGAGTTACGATCTAGACGCAAATTTTTCTCTTATATACGTTGTAATTCCCTATCGCCAAATGCTTTTGAAACCATTGTTTCTATCTTTGCAAATGGCGGCTGCTTAGTTAAGAAGACATTTATTGGAAATTTAACATTACTTTAAAAGCCAGTAAGGCCTCTAATGATGTTTTTATTATTAATTTAACATTTCTCAATGAAAGATAAATTAAATTTGAAGAGAAAAATTTTCGCCTAGACCGGGACTCGAACCCGGGACCCTTGGCTTTCCGGGCCAAGTGCTCTACCAACTGAGCTACCGAGGCGAGTTACGATCTAGACGCAAATTTTTCTCTTATATATGTTGTAATTCCCTATCACCAAATGCTTTTGAAACCATTGTTTCTATCTTTGCAAATGGCGGCTTCTTAGTTAAGAAGACATTTATTGGAAATTTAACATTACTTTAAAAGCCAGTAAGGCCTCTAATGATGTTTTTATTATTAATTTAACATTTCTCAATGAAAGATAAATTAAATTTGAAGAGAAAATTTTTTTTTTTTTTTTTTTTGAAAAGATAGAAACAATGGTTTCAAAAGCATTTGGCGATAGGGAATTACAACGTATATAAGAGAAAAATTTGCGTCTAGATCGTAACTCGCCTCGGTAGCTCAGTTGGTAGAGCACTTGGCCCGGAAAGCCAAGGGTCCCGGGTTCGAGTCCCGGTCTAGGCGAAAATTTTTCTCTTCAAATTTAATTTATCTTTCATTGAGAAATGTTAAATTAATAATAAAAACATCATTAGAGGCCTTACTGGCTTTTAAAGTAATGTTAAATTTCCAATAAATGTCTTCTTAACTAAGAAGCCGCCATTTGCAAAGATAGAAACAATGGTTTCAAAAGCATTTGGCGATAGGGAATTACAACGTATATAAGAGAAAATTTGCATCTAGATCGTAACTCGCCTCGGTAGCTCAGTTGGTAGAGCACTTGGCCCGGAAAGCCAAGGGTCCCGGGTTCGAGTCCCGGTCTAGGCGAAAATTTTTCTCTTCAAATTTAATTTATCTTTCATTGAGAAATGTTAAATTAATAATAAAAACATCATTAGAGGCCTTACTGGCTTTTAAAGTATGTTAAATTTCCAATAAATGTCTTCTTAACTAAGAAGCCGCCATTTGCAAAGATAGAAACAATGGTTTCAAAAGCATTTGGCGATAGGGAATTACAACGTATATAAGAGAAAAATTTGCGTCTAGATCGTAACTCGCCTCGGTAGCTCAGTTGGTAGAGCACTTGGCCCGGAAAGCCAAGGGTCCCGGGTTCGAGTCCCGGTCTAGGCGAAAATTTTTCTCTTCAAATTTAATTTATCTTTCATTGAGAAATGTTAAATTAATAATAAAAACATCATTAGAGGCCTTACTGGCTTTTAAAAGTAATGTTAAATTTCAATAAATGTCTTCTTAACTAAGAAGCCGCCATTTGCAAAGATAGAAACAATGGTTTCAAAAGCATTTGGCGATAGGGAATTACAACGTATATAAGAGAAAAATTTGCGTCTAGATCGTAACTCGCCTCGGTAGCTCAGTTGGTAGAGCACTTGGCCCGGAAAGCCAAGGGTCCTGGGTTCGAGTCCCGGTCTAGGCGAAAAATTTTTCTCTTCAAATTTAATTTATCTTTCATTGAGAAATGTTAAATTAATAATAAAAACATCATTAGAGGCCTTACTGGCTTTTAAAGTAATGTTAAATTTCCAATAAATGTCTTCTTAACTAAGAAGCCGCCATTTGCAAAGATAGAAACAATGGTTTCAAAAGCATTTGGCGATAGGGAATTACAACGTATATAAGAGAAAAATTTGCGTCTAGATCGTAACTCGCCTCGGTAGCTCAGTTGGTAGAGCACTTGGCCCGGAAAGCCAAGGGTCCCGGGTTCGAGTCCCGGTCTAGGCGAAAATTTTTCTCTTCAAATTTAATTTATCTTTCATTGAGAAATGTTAAATTAATAATAAAAACATCAAAATTCAGATTATTTCTCCAGAAAGTTATATTCAAGATTTTTATACCATTAAAAATCTGTCCATCTTGAACAGGTATAAATGTGCAAATCTCAGAATCAGAGATGAACACAGCCTGTCAAGACTAACCTCATTACTGGTAAAATATACTGTGAAATTATTGTAAAAATGTCATTTAGTTAAGCCCAAAAGATGTTTTAATTGCTGAGTTAGATGGAAAATATTGTAATACAGAAATATAAGTCTAAGGTCAAATAAAACCATATCATTTTTGTCAGAGTAGTTATAAACACAATATAATTGAAAATATATCATCATTTTTTAACTTTTACAGGAATTAATCACTATGAGGTTTAATTTATGGTAAAATCATATGTTTCTTACCACTCCTCATACAAATCTTCTAAGTAGATCGCAATTTCGAGACCATAATGTCTCATCTTCAGTACTATTTTGGCGACTGATGTTATGTCGATCGAGTAGCAGGTCTAGTGGTCTGCTACAGTCTCCAACCATATCATGTGGGTTGGGCTATTCTACTATGTTCCATTCTTTTCTCATGCTGAAGCCAGTCTTGTCTAAATTGTGGTATTAATGAACAATGGAGGCCACTTTTAATTTTTCTGTAACGTCAACATTTCTGTATAATTGTAGACTTTCATAAGATTCGAAGAAACACAGTTATTATTCCAAACATCACATTACGACACCAGACCGTACAGAGAAGCCACTGAAATTTACAAGCATAAAAATTCCTTAAAAAAAAAGAGGAAACCATGAAGATTAACAAATTCTGGATCCTGGCACTGCACAACCAACACAAGAATGAAGCCTATAACTTCTGCTAATGGCAGCCAAACAAAAAACAGCAAGATATAATGGACTGCGCAGGGAACGCTCCTACCACCGGGGTTCACCTATTAATAAGGAGACAGTTTCCAACGACCAGCCGACTGCAGCCGACTGTTGAGGAGTTCACAGAGAGCATGCAGAATATCCTGATGAGGTCTACCGCAACGTCGGGTGACAAGAAAACCGGACCAGGGCCATTTTGCCCAGAAGACAAACCAAACAAGGGTCAATATAAAATAAAATCAAATGTCTCTTAATTATGAGGAGGGGTTTGAAACATTTGATTTTATTTTGAATTAAACATCATAGTGATTTAAAAGTTCAATAGAGCTCAATATTTTTTTTATGCTCCAGAAGACTGTAGACAGTAGTTTTCCATAGAATTCTCAAATTAAAAATAAATTATGTAGAAAAAATATATTATCTGTCATAAAAATTCTCTCTATAAAAAACTGTAACATGTGCAATCTCACATATAATTTAATTCACGAAGACAACCTTTCTATAATTGAATTTCAAATAAGAGTACAACCTACGATTTAAAAACTGCATGCACAAACATTTAAATTATTATTTTATTACCTTACATACTTTAAAAAAACATATGAGAATCAAATAAAACTTATAAATTAACAAATTACAATTGATTTTATACAATCCTTATTTTAAACTTTTATATTGGGAGTTGTGGGTATTCGACCATGCACAATCCACATAAAAATTGAATTGCCAGACCTGTTGAGCACTTCTGCTGCTTGTACAGCCACTTCCTGGTCTGGAGTCTCTGCCACATCTAAAGGAGGAGCCATTGGAACAGATCGAGTTGGACAGGGGCCATTCAGAGCTTCAATAAGAGACACTGCTTCATACCCAGCAGGAATATTCTCACAGCTGCCCTGTACAAAATAAATTCATTATTTATTTTTTGACAAATAGGTAAATTTGATTACTTAAAAGCATAGGCTTAAAAAGTTCATTTTTTTTCATATTCATAACCCTAACCATACTCACAAGGAAAGGTGATGGTTCATTGAAATGGCTCCCGAATGAAACTCGGTCCACCCAAAGAATACATGGAGTTATTTAATTTTCACAGGGAAAAAACACTGAGGTTTAATTTAAGAATTAAATTATATTTTTATTACCTGACTTCATATCTTATATATAAAAATTAATGTTTGTTTGTTTGTATGTTTGTTTGTTCGTACTTTATGTGCAGCCATACCGTTAATCCAATTGTGATGGGGTTTTTTGCAAAATGTTCAGGAGATTCCCGGGATGAACATAGGCTATAAGAGAGTTGTGATACTCAACTCCTACACCCTTAAAAATCGCTCTTTGTAGTGGAAAACATGAAAAAAGTAGCTCTTTGGACGCTTAAATGGCTTACGCTGCCTAAACCATAAGAAATACACAAAATGAATGTACACAGAATTGAATATCTCAAAAAGCTCTACAAAAAAGTAGGCGACAGCATATGTTTATCTGTTGCGGATAACTCACAAAAATCATTTTTGTCTTTCATTGATACCAAGAGTCTCTTATTACAATAACCATTTTTGTCTTTCATTGATACCAAGAGTCTCGCGCCGTAGCCGAGTGGTTAAGGCAAGAAGTCTTGGAGCAGAACTACGGGACTTACACTGGTTCAAGTCTCTACGGGGGAAGACATTTTTCTCATGGAATGTCGGCCAGTATGGGACCGGTGCACAGTGGGTCATAAATGAAATCTAGCTGGGGAAAAAAAAAAGTCAATATATATATATATTTTTTTTTACTCTAATGTAATTGTTATATGATGGTTCTTAACATATCTGCAAAGGAGGGTACAATTCTAATGTTCATGACTATGTGACGTCATCATTCACACTTCTTGAGCCACAACAGAAGGCTGTAAGAGGTTTTCTTGCGAACTTATTTAATAATTAAAATTCATCGGAGAACATATTGTTTAAACAACTCACCTCATAGGATTCATGCTTCCATGATATCGCGATTTCAAACATAATCATGTTCATCGTCAGCCATAACTCCGACTCATTATTATTTAATAATATCTAATTATGTCCTAATTGCTAAATTTTATGGTAAAAAATAACATATTTTTATCGTCCGCCCATGACATAAGAATTGAACGGGCAAGACAACGTCTGCCGGGTACGCTAGTCCTTATACTTATAGACTGCAGTTTCAGAGCTATATCTCCATCCTCAGTAGCCTCTCATCGACCGGTGTTATGTCATTTCTTGGCGGTTTTCTTCTTCCTTCTATCAATGGACTGAGGAATCTCTGGATCAAATCAAAATTTGCGGGGGTTTCAAAATTCATGAGTTTTTCTTTCTTGTTTTTTTTACAAGTGGATTTTTTCCCAGACCGTGAGTTCTTTCTGTTTATCTCTATGTGTTTGATTAGGCTAGCTTTTGTATCAATTAAATGTTTTTCAGACCAAGCATGGGCTGCTACAGCTGACTTGACCACTTCACCCTTTTTGACATTTCTAAGATGTTCTTTTAATCTTATTTTTAAGTTTCTTTTTGTTTTTCCTATATAGATTTTGTCACAATCCTTGCATTTCATCTGATATATTCCTGATTTTTCTTCTTCAATTTTTTCATTTTTGTTGGTTTTAATTATCTTATTTAGGCTGAATTCATTCTTTGGAGCTAATTTAATTCTTACATGGAATTATATTTGAAGAGAAAAATTATACATTCCGACTGGAGTTTGAACCCACCTTAGCTCAGTGGAAGTGTATTGGCCTAGAAAGCCAAAGGTCCTGGGTTCAAACCCCGGTCTGAGCATATAATTTTTCTCTTCAAATGTAATTTGTCCTTTAGTGAGAAGTATTAAATTAATAATAAAATCATGGAGAGCATAATCTTAATGAATTGAAAAATTATGTTTTCTTCATATGAAAGTTATATCATAGCGATCTAGCCACAGAAAATATGTAATTAAAATCAAACAATGTTTAAGACAAAAACATTTTTCATAGCGAGCATGCTTCATAGTACCAATGCAGAATACTCTTTGTGTTCTCATATTTTGGAGGGATCATCATGTTTCAAATAGGGTGTTTTAAATGATGTAGCCCATTTTGATAAATAATCACTTTTATAGAATGATTACCACATCATATTTCTGAATTGAAGTGCAGAAAACTGAAAATGGACATTGATTGTAAGCACAAAAAATAATCTCAGTGCCAAAAGTTTATGTCTGAACCAAGCAAAACTGCATCGGTAATAAACATCATCATGTTTTAGTAATTAACATGATCTTTCTAAAATTGTTTGGTTCATTGCTAATTGCGGTTTTTCTTGATTGATCTTTTAATTATTATTTCTCCCTTGTCTTCCAGTAAAGAGCCTCTAGACTTGCATCCTGATGGTTATCATCGTAGAGTTGTCTGTATACAAGTAGATGTTCTTTTTTTAGATTTTGTTTCTGTTCTTGCACAGTGGGCAATAGTCTTTGGGTGTGATGATATTTCTTTTGGCCTCATTCTATTAAGATTATGAATTTGTGTTTTAATAATTCAATCTCTAAAATATACGAACATGAAGTGTGATCTAAATTGGCATTTATGAAGCTTGGTCACTATTAAAAAGTTTTTATTTTGAACATTGTTTAATTTTGCAGTTAATACATTTCCTATGGATAGATCACTTTGATGAGTTTAATTTTTATAATAAATTCAATAAAATTGTCCTCTCTGAAAATATTCACATTACTTCACATTTCAAAGTAAATAACATTGTTTTCCCTCCCATGATGGCAGTTATAAGTTTTCATTTAAACGTAACTCCACATTTTAGTAAACATTTTTACAATGGAGATTAACATTAGGAGTAATTTATAACTCCGTATGTCCTTTAGATGAGCAATATTTCATTCTGTTTCCCTTGTTAATGAACTGTGGCATTTCTTTGTCAGTCAAGGAAAAATATATATATGTAGTAATTATTGTCTACAATGCTTTCTAAGTTAATAGTTAATCACATCACTCACTAAGACAAAGTAGAAAGTGATGAGTGAAAGGTAGAATAAATCACAGCTTAACAAAATAGCTAATCTTAATTTATGAGGAAAAAAATAACAATATATTAAATGCAATACTAATAAAATTCATTGTTAAAACGTTGAGGTGGAGAGTCATAAAATAAAATAAGTTAAAATATACCTTCTTAGGTAAAATCTGTCGTCCTCAACTTATAAAACATGTAATATTTATGCCTGTAGGCCTTTCAGAACATCCGTTCCATCTTCAGCAGTTCACTCTTTACTACAGCATCCAGTATGATGGTTGATGCTGCTGGTCCTAATGTCTACAGCATCCAGTATGATGGTTGATGCTGCTGGTCCTAATGTGGCTTTAGTCACGACAAAGCCACATTAAGACCAGCAGCATCAACCATCATACTGGATGCTGTAGCTTCTTCGTTAGGAAGAAGCTTTAGTCACGACAAAGCCACATTAGGACCAGCAGCATTAACCATCATACTGGATGCTGTAGCGAAGAGTAAACGGCTGAAGATGGAACGGATGTTCTGAAAGGCCTACAGGCATAAAGATTACATATTTTATAAGTTGAGGACGACAGATTTTACCTAAGAAGGTATATTTTAACTTATTTTATTTTATATTGAATGCATTTTCTTTTCTAAATTTTAAAGGAAAAAAAATATATATTACATGCATTATATAGTAATGTTCTATTATGATTGTAAATATGTAGTGTACAAGTGTACATGAAATATGTTTCCCATTATAATTCAAATAAATAAACACTCAAATAATGTATGAAACTAACTTGTTGAGGTCCAAGTTCATTAGTTACTTCTGGAGGTAGGATTGCACCTTGTGCAGCTGTGGAGGACTTCTGGAGGGCTCGAATTTGTAACAATGCTCGGAAAGGAGCTCTGCAGATAGGACAGTTGTTGGCCTATAACAAATATTAACAATCTTTATTGTACACAACATTTCTTAATCAAAACTTCACAAATAATTAAGTAATATAATTTGTGGAGGACTCATCAAGAGTCTTAAAAATCATATGTTTAAACCCAATTTAGTCAGTAAATTTTTTATTTCAATACGACACATATATATTTCTAAATACATCTATTTTCAACTTATGTGCAAATTTGACAGACCATATTACTTGGGATTGTTTTATTTGTATTGTGTAAAGAAAGGAATTTAGGTTAAGACAAGTGTATATTAAGTGTTTTTATAATGTAAACGTGGGCATGCCACAGCATAATGGTTATAGCAATACACTACAAGCCAGAACGTCGAGGGTTCGAGTCCCGGTGGGGTCAGAATTTTAAACTGATCCAAACTTTCTGGCTGCACTATTGCTTGGGGTTGACTCAGTCTCTAACAGAATTGAGTACCAGATTCTTGTTCTGGGAGTGAAGGAGGCCGTCATGCAGGGCTGACAACCCAGTTAACATCAAGTGCCAATTGTCCAGAAAAAAGAGGGAACCTTAATCTCCTACTACCCCAAGGGTCTCCTGCGGCCTGTAATGGGATCACTTTACCTTTAATGTAAATGTATTCTTTGAGGAATGATGATGAAGAGAAGAGAGAAATGTGAAACCCAATGCTGGTATATGGTCCACTCTTCTTGTTGATAAGTACTATGGGATCTGCAAGCTCAACATCCTCATCTAATGGACTATTATTCTTGTCATATTAATTAGTTCATGGGGGCAGGGCTACTTCTGGACAGATAACTACAATATCCAACCATGCTTAAGCAATGATGACCAATTATAATCCCACAGTCTGTCAATGAGAGTTTAGTAATTGAAATATTATTTGCACGTAGACAAAATATCACAACAAAAAAAAAGAACATTTCTAAAGATAGAATATTATTTTCTATGCATACCGTATTTACGCATGTATAGGCCCCGTGTGTGTATAGGCCGCATTCAAGTTTTGCGATAATAAATTGGGGAAAAATATTTTGTCATATTTTCACTAAGAAGCAGTGCAAAAGACAGAAGTAGGCCTACACCATTTTTAAATCTGGCTATGTTGTAAATTCCAAAGCTTCATTTGTCAGCTATTAAACGGTACATTCGAGTTGCAGCTCAGTCATTAATACAAGGATAAAAGAGATGGTTAGTTGGTAGGTACGGTATTCATTGTCATTCCTGTTCACTGTGTGTAGACATGGGTCGGTGCAGAGAAAATTATACCTCCAAATTCAAGCTACTAGTGGTGCACTATGCAGCAGAACACAGAAATAGGACAGCAGGAAGAAAGTTTGATGTGGACAAAAAAAATATGTGACAGTGGATCGAAACAAAACATGCACTTGAAAACATAACACAACATCGACAATTTTTCCACGGAAAGAAAACAAAATATCCACAGTTATAAAGAGTTCTCCTGGATTATGTATGGAAAACAAGGGTAGACAGATTTCCTGTATCCATTGAAATGATACAATTTTATGGCCTTAAGGTAGCCAAGAATATGGAAATACCATGCAATGAATTTATGGCAAGTTATGGCTGAGAAAGGCGATTTATGACATGTCACGATCTTGTAATTTGGTGGCGTACATCAATAGTGCAAAAACTTCCCGATATGTACCAGTTATCTAGTTATTTCATGTATAAGCTGCACCCTAATTTTGAAACTTGATTTTAGGTAAAAAAAGTGCGGCCTATACATGCGTAAATATGGTATTAGTGAAAATCTCATTATTTAGTATTATTAGTACTCATCCTGCATTTGTGTTTATTTTAACAGTGACTGTTTTTATATGCAGGTCCCTTATGATCAATATTTAATTTTAGGAAATTATATTTTGAAGTTATTTTAATTATATTATTTTTAGTCTGATCATCTTATCTCAATATTAATGTTTATTTGTTCTTGGACATGTTTCAAAACAATTCTGTTTTATCGTCAGTTTGTCCAGACTGGTTTGATTTATGTTGCATTATGTTGCACACCCTGGATGTTGATGTCAGCTCCATCCTGTGGTTGGCCAAATAACCTCCAAACAACGTCACGCTCCGTTGGTATTTCAAAATTCATAACTCTGTTTTTGTTCTTCTGAATATAGATTTTTTCCCAAATAGCTCTTTTGAATTTTCTAACTGTTTGAATAATTTAGTGTCTGAATTTATACTATGTTTTTCAGACCAAACATGAGCAGCAACTGCAGAATTTTCTATTTCCCCATTTTTAATATTTCTTATGTGTTCTTTGGTTCTAATTTTTAGGTTTCTTTTTGTTTTTCCTATATATATCTTTTCACAACCCATGCATTCAATTTGATATATTCCTGATTTTTTATTTTTATCAGTTTTTTTTTCATTTTTGTCGGTTTTCATTAGTTTATTAACTGTAGTTATTTTTCAGTGCTAATTTAATACCTTATGATCACTTAGTCCACCGCTGTGGTCTCGAGGTAGCATGCTCCCTTGTCACGCAGCGGGCCCGGGTTCGATCCCCGGTCAGGGCAGTTTTTCTGGGTGAGGTTTTTATCGGGGTTTTTCCTCACCTTTAAGAGAAATGTCAGGAAAACTTTAAGGCCCAAATGGTCCCCGAAATCATATGGCCATCATCATCATCATCATCACCCTTCACCAGTGTGGAAAGCAACGTGAAGCTACCACACCTACAATTCCCTAGTAAAGCTGCAAGCATAGCATTGAAATGCTATAATTGCAGTGAAGGACCTGCCTTCGGGCAGAATTACTGTGGATGTGGATGATCCTTAACACTCTTAAATAAAATTCATGACTCATCACTTCTGTTGATATTTTCACAAATGTAAATAGTACACATTTAGTGAATTTATATACAATAGTAGTTAGTATTTATTAATTTAATATATATAAATCTCTTCAAACTATTTAGTGGTGGTGTTATTTATTATTATTTTTAAGAATACAGAAGCATGAAAGTTTCAGATTAAACATGTATTTTCTATAGTGAATGATCTCTAAGCATGGATTATACGTCTAAATTATTATTGCAGATTATTTATATATTCATAACATATTTCTTGAGGCTATTTTTTTTACAGATTGTTGCTACTGATATTTTTTCTGTTCCCAATTTCCATTTCCTTCTGTTTAAGCAGTCCTTTCCTTTTTATAAAAGTCCTTTTCTTCCAATTCCCTTCCTTTCATGGCTTCCTGGATATATTTTTTCCAATTATTTTTTAGGTCATCCCAATCTCTTTCTCTCCGTTTTAACTTAGATAAACTCATAAATATTACTAACTTTTTAACAATTACAATTGAAAATTTGTTAAATTTTATGTGATGATAATCAAAATGCATTGTAAATTTGTGATCTGTAACCGACAGTGGAAATCGCAAAAAAGGAAACAGACACAGATAATGCATAATTGTGCAACACCACACTGACTTCATACTGAAGATGACCCATTAACTAAGTCGTATGACAAGGGAAATAATTGTTACGGATGATGATCTTGAAGAAGATTTCTGGGCTGTAGGCCACGGTCTTGAGGCTTGAAGTTTCCCGACGTTTCGCCAGAGACTGTGTCTGGCATCCTCAAGGGTTGTCTTGAGACTGGCGAAATGTCAGGGAACTTCAAGCCTCAAGACCACGGCCTACAGCCTGGAAAACTTCAAGATCATCACAGCAACTCCGGCCGTGAAAGCCTAAGTCAATACAATTGTTATGAATATTACCAGATAACATATGTACTGCAAAGAAATTCAAAATTAAAATTTTTAATCTTGCTATGTATTGAAACTGATCTGCTGGTCAGGAGGCAGATTTACTAACACCCAAGAAAGCACTAAATTGTATAAAGATACTTGTATAAAATTTGTCCTTTTTTTTTTTTTAGAATTTCCCAAACCAAAGGGAATGATAAAAACCTCAAAACTTTCAAATGTACCAAATCTTCATATATAGTATTTTTTCTGCCCTAGGGTAGGTCCTTCACTGCAATCATAACATTTTCATGCCATACTTTACAATTTTACTAGGGAATTATAGATGTGGTAGCTTCCCGTCATTTTCCACAACGCGGGCCACAAAACTACCTAACATTTGTCTTACAGGTGAGGAAAACACCAGAAAAAACCTCACCCAAGAAGCTTAAACTGACCGTGGATCGAACCCCAGGCCCACTGCATGATAAGACAGCATGCTACCTCAAGATCACAGATGTGTGTATAAATTGAAAATAATGTAGTAATATAACTTCAACCCTCAAGATAATATTAGCATTCAAGTAACTGATCTGTTTTATTTCTTTACCATTTTTTCACTTTACCTAAGCATATATAGTAGCAATAATACAAAATACATACATTCAGCTATTAACAATTAACAGATATTGAATATATATGTAATCATATTTAAAGAGAAAAATTATATGCTCAGGCTGGGACTTGAACCCGGGACCCTTGGTTTTCTAGTCCAAGTGCTCTACCATTTGAGCTACCTGAGCAAGTACCGATCTAAACGCAAATCTTTCTCTATATACGTTGAAATTCCCGCCCACCGGCTTCAAGCATTTGGTGGGCGGGAATTTCAACGTATATAGAGAAAGATTTGCGTTTAGAACGGTACTTGCTCAGGTAGCTCAAATGGTAGAGCACTTGGACTAGAAAACCAAGGGTCCCGGGTTCAAGTCCCGGTCTGAGCGTATAATTTTTCTCTTTAAATATGATTTATCCATCATTGAGATGTATGAAATTAATAATAAAAACATCGATATATATGTAATATTTATTTTATCTTTTTTTTTTGTGTAATGCAACCAGGTTGTCTTTTATGACATTTCTGGCTTTCTCCCCTGGCATTGGCAGAATTGTAATCCATTTCTTAGGTTGGGGCACCTGGAAGGTGGAGTTATGTTACCCCAATGATGTGATGGGTGATTAACCCAATGGACTCTTATTTAAATGCCTGCTAACTTTCCCCTCCACTCAGATTTAAATGGCCACAGAAGACAGGAGGTGCCGTGCTCTTTATATGCAAACACAAAAATGCTCATAGAATGGAATTTAATAAATATTTTTCTTTAGACATTTTAGTGAAGGCTTCTGAATAATTGTGCTTGCCTAAAGCGATATTTTGGTGTGGTAAATCTCGAAACATTCTGGGACATGAAGTGGAACTTCACACTTTTTGCACTGAAATGTAGTTTTACTTTTTTTGTTCACACATTTGTAGGGTTTATTTTTATTGTCTATGCTGGGGATATACAATGGAAAGTGAGCCCAGTTCCTCGCCTGTAACCTGACAGGGGTTGTACTTGACGATGGGTGGCCTCTCACATTGTAGGATGGCAGCTGAATTGTTTTCAATAACTGCTTGGCGACAGCTATCTGAAGGTCGAATATGCTGTCTTGCGATCTATGAAATTATTGTAGATCACAAAAGAGTTAAACATAAATATGTCCAGCAAATAGAAAAATAATTTTCTGTATCCTTTTACAGTGCAACGCAATATAGGGGAAAGGGCAGTGATCTGGTCTTGCAAGTCAACGCCTTGCATCCTGGTACTTCAGGCAGAGTCTTGTTTTTTTTTTTATTTCTCCCTAGGTCTTTGCCCTTTTACTCTCCTCAGTTTTCCTGTCAGTGCTCTGTCTAATGTTTCGAGGACAAAACTCTCTAATAAACTCAGAATTCCGTCACGATCATCACCACACACCCTCTTAGACGCCATTTCAAAGACTTAGCACTACAAATTTCTTCTATATATTTCCAACAAACAGACAGCTTATAATTTTACAAATTCTTACAAAAAAGCGGGTCGTCCAAAATGCTTTCTCTCAGGAACCTAGCAAAGCTAACACATTAGACATCTATGGGGTACTTTGGAAGTTATTGCAAAATATATGAGCTCGTGCGCTTGACGTGAATGTCACGTCATTCGAAGACTGGGCCTCATTAGAGCACGCGTGAACGTCACGTCATATGAGTTGAATGGGTTAATGATAATGAAGCACCAGGAGAATTCTTAACTTAAACTTAACCTAAATTCCAGTCCATGGGCAACCAAAGGAATAACTCCCTTTAAGAAAAATTCCCATAGTTTAACCGGGAATTGAACCTGGGGCCTCACGAACTATAGTCGAAACACTGACCACTAGCCCATGAGACTGGTCAATATGTAAAATTTATGTACAGTATTTTTTAAGCATTAAAACCAATGCAATTCTTGTGACATTGACAAAATCTTATATTAGCTGGTGACAGCAGTGACGATGGCAGTGGTGAAGGAGGAGGTGGAGTGGTGATGGTGGTTGTTGAAGTGGGGCCGTAGGTGGTGCTGGTGTCAGTGACAAAGGTTATAGGGGTGTTGGTGGCAGAAGTGGTGACAGTAGAGGTGAAAGTATACTGCAGCCACTGATTCTCCAGCCTTGACTTTTCACGACAGTGTTGCCGATATGGATATTCAGTGGGAGTGGCCGCTTTATGTATGCGGTTAGCAGACATACAGCTGACAACACATCTCAGCAATTTCAAACCTTACCAGTGCACTATACCTGCATCAAGAGCAGTGATTGGTCGTGGCGGACATCTACTCCCACTACAACCATATCCTTATTGGCAGTAGAGGGCGAATTCTCCCTTTACCCCTCGCATAACCTAAACTTCAAAGCCAGAGATACGATGGCTTGGGTATAGTAGTGGCTAAGGTAGTAGTGGTATAGTGACAGCAGTGGAGGTGATAGTGCTGCCAGAAGCAGAGACACTAGTGGTGGCTCTAGCAGCAGCAGTAGTAACAGTAGTAGTAGTAGTAGTAGTAGCAAGATTTCATTTGATTCTCTTTAACAACTTTGGTCATTAGTGTCTCAATTAAAAGCTAGATGCGAAAAGTCAGCCCAAATTTTGCTCAGATGCCTCTTATTCAAGGACTTGAGAATGTATGTGCCATAGTCTACAACATAGGACCCATGGCTTTTTTATTTCCTTTCCATAGAAAGAGATTTTTAGGATTTATATATCCTAAAAAACCATTGATATTGGCTCTGTTTGAATGTATGAACTTCTGAACTAGTCGACTGAGCCAATGATATATATAATACAAGTACTTAATACAAACAGACCTGGTATCGTAATGAGTCAGCACACGAATTACAAAGACAGAGATGTCTGCAGGGTAGTATCAAAGTGTCTCTCACATCACACATGCAGATAACACATTCAGAACCATTGTCTTCAGTGTCTTCATCTCCAGCTCCCTGAAACATTACATTAACTTAATTAATATGATTAAAAACAAGTGATATTAGTGTTCAAGACTCATCATTGACAAATCCGTAAGAGTAGCCAAGATGGCCAGGGCTTTTAATAGAATTTTTTGCTTTCAAAATCCAATAACCAAAGCACATTCTCTTGTTTATTTAACTTTCACAGGGAAAGAACACTATGAGGTTTAATTTAATAATTAATTAATAATTTGGAAAAGAAAAAGATAGAAGAATACATCATTTTGACAAAATTGTGCATCGAACAAATGTTCTTTACATACAATGGGAAAATACTACAAACAAAATTTTGGACTTTCCATGGGAAACCCACTATCTCCCTTTCTGGCCAATTTATTCATGGGTAGTTTCGAACAGAAAATCACAAGGGGACACCCATTAACTTTCAAATTTTGGCGCAGATATGTTGACGATATAATAGCCATTATAAACCATAAACAAATAGAAGATGCCTTAAAACTCCTGAACCTTCAGAGCAAAACTGTAAAATTCACAATGGAAACTGAAACTGAAAGACAAATTTCATTTTTGGATCTAACCCTAACTAGAAACGAAAAAAACAAAATAGAATTTGGAATATACAGAAAGAACACACATAAAGATAACTACATTAAGGCATCAGGATTCAACCATTTCGCTCACAAAGAAGCTGTATTCAATAGCCTAACACACAGATTGGTGAATGTACCCCTGAACCGTGAAAAATACAGTCTGGGAAAAAATCCACATCCAAAAAAACAAAAAAGAAAAACTCATGAATTTTGAAACTCCCGCAAATTTTGACCTAATCCAGAGGTTCATCGGTCCACCGACAGAAGTAAGAAGGAAACCGCCAAGAAACGACATAACACCAGTCGACCAGAGGCTACTGACGATGGAGATAAGCTCCGAAACTGCAGTATAGAAGAAAAAGGATATGAGGTGAGGTAATAAAAACATTAATTTAATTATTACATTCTCTTGTGTTCAAATTTTGGTGCAGATATGTGGACGATGTTGTTGCTATAGTTAAAGAAAAACACATAGAAGATACTAATTATTTCACGTTGATTATTTTGACTCACCTCATATTTATCGATTTTTATGCAGACCAGGTTTCGTCGCTTTTGTGCGACACCTGATCTGCATAAAAATCAAGAAATATGAGGTGAGTCAAAATAACCAACTCAAAATAATTAAAAGAAACCTCATAGTGTTATTTCCTACAATATTAAACACATAAGATACCTTAGAACTCTTAAATATACAGAAGAAAACAGAAATGAACAAACAATTACCATTTTTAGATCTGAAATTACATAGAAATGAGGAAAATATGAAAATAGAATTTAGCATTCACAGAAAAGAAACACATACAGATAACTATATTAAATCAACAGGTTTCAACCACATTTCATACAAATTGGCAGTCTTCAACAAACTAGTACATAGATTAGTAAATATACCCATGAACAGAAAAAAATACGAGTTAGAGAAAAACACATAACTGAGGTTGCAAAAGAAAATGGTTTCGAGGTAAAAGTAAAATGACACACAACAAAAAATTGAGATTTACAAGAAACAACAATTGAGGAACGAAAGCACACTTCAGATAGAAAACCAAAAGAAAAGAAATACAGGAAATTCACATATCACCCCTTGGGCACACAATAAATTTCAAAAGATTTTTTTTTTAAAATTTAATATAAATTAGCACCAAAGAATGATTATAGTTCAAAAATGGTGTGAAGTAGCTTCTCTCCAAGAGTCTGGTATAGTGTGCTCATGCTGAATAGAGTTTAAAAGTGAGAGAAGCAGCTGTAGTCCAGAAGGCTCTTCAGCATACATCGCTGAAAAGGCTTATGATACAAATTAGAAGTATAGCATGAATCGAATCAGGATCCAGAGCAGTACTTTGATCCAAACAGAGAAAAGATTATAGATCTAATGAAGTAAAAGGTAGATTGCAATAAGCAGATTGCACAGCAGAGGAATTGAGGATTTTACCTTCTACTTGTATCTTCAAAGTTTGAAAAGCTACACCATAGTGGTCTAAACTACATTTTCATAATAAGTTGCCAGAAATTAACATCGGCATCCAATGCTGTTTAAATTGATCCATTAAACAATTAATCCAAAAAAATTTTACTCCTTTGATTTTCTGAACATTCTTTAGTGGATGTGCGCTGGTTAAGAGTTGATCACTTTTTATTGTCTCTAATAGAACACTTAGATAGTTGATAAAATTTTCCACATTGGCGGCATTGGAGCACACTCAAAGTTCTTTTCCTGGCACATATTGCCATTGCACAATCAGAGCTGGAGGGTGATGTGCAATTCCTGTGAATTTTGGGACTTGCACAATCTTAATTTCATCAAGTAATTGGAACGTGATGTGCACTATGAGCATGGGGACCATCTTTTTTTATCTCTATTATTATTCTTCTTCTTCTTTCCAAGTATTAGGCCAAGGCCTGTTATTGATACTATAGAAAATTTTCCCTCCAGCATTTCATAGGACGGCCCAGAGATCTTTGTCGGGTATATAATTATAAACAGCTTTGGGGATCCGATTTGAACTCATTCTTTCAAGATGGTGTTTCCAATTTAGTTGGTAATATCATGAAGTTGAAAGAGTGATTTGGTAGAAAATATATCTCCTGAAGACATGAAAATAAAGCTTTGCGTTGATAAAAGTTTGAAATCTTCTATACGGGAGCAAAGACCATTTAGATTCCAAGTCTGAAAACCATGAGAAAGCAAAATCAATAATGTCATCTTCTATGAACTCTGTGTTTCTTTTTCCCAAGATTTCACTTGAACTTGCCCTTAATATTGCCTGAAACATCAGGATCACTATAAGATCACTGAAAAGTGTGATTTTGAATGTATTTTGTATGAAGGTTTGTTAACCTTGATGGAGAGTCACTTTTTTTAGAATCTGAGAAGAACCTACGTAGGAACTGCTCCATCCGAGTTAGGAACAAGAGATCCCATGTCATGATGTTTTTATTATTGATTTAACATTTCTCACTGAAAGATAAATTATATTTGAAGAGAAAAATGTTCGCCTAGACCGAGACTCGAACCCGGGACCTTTGGCTTGCCGGGCCAAATGCTCTACCAACTGAGCTACGAGAAATGTTAAATCAATAATAAAAACATCATTAGAAGCCTTACTAGCTTTATAAAGTAATGTTAAATTCCCAATAAATGTCTTCTTAACTAAGAAGCCGCCATTTGCAAAGATAGAAGCAATGGTTTCAAAAGCATTTGGCAAGAGGGAATTACAACGTATATAAGAGAAAAATTTGCATCTAGATCGCAACTCGACTCGGTAGCTCAGTTGGTAGAGCATTTGGCCTGGCAAGTCAAAGTCCCGGGTTCGAGTCTCGGTCTAGGTGAAAAATTTTCTCTTCAAATATATCCCATGTCATGTTTATTCACAGGTGGAACAAAAATCTCAAAATGGGTAGCCCCACTGATTGGTTCTCTATTGATGGTTATTCTATTGAAGATGATGACATTCAACAGTTTGCCCTGATATTTACTAGTCTGTGGTAAAAATATGCCCTAAAAAAATCCTAATTATAGAAGCAACAGTACAATGTAATCAACATAATCCAACTGTGTGTTATGCTTGATATTGATGCCATGCTTCTAGAAAAGAAATTTTATAAACTATTTTAATTTTTTAAACTTCTTTTTCCCATTTTGAACTTAGGACAGCATCTAAAATTAGAGACATGAGCTCCCTAACAGCAGACACTGAAGATCATGCCTGGCAAGGAAGACCATGCTTCTTTTATCTACAATTTACATAGACTACAATGACATATAGTGCTCTAGGGTGGGTTGAGATTTGGCAGAACAGATCTGAAACAAACTTAACACTTGATGTTTTTATTATTCATTTTATTCATTGCAAACATCTCAATGATTTATCAAACACTTTAAGATTGAAAAATCCACAATTAATCTGTTCAGGAAGTGTTACCTTATTGATAGAGATCCGTGAAATTTGCGAGTCACGATAACGCAAAATACATTAATTTTGTTATTTTCTTGTACAATTTCTTAACTCCACTTCCTGTAACCTCAAAAAAAAAGCATTTATGAATTGCAATATAACACAAAATCTTACATTAACGCGAAATAACACCAAGATTTAAAATTTTCAATGAATTCCGGAGATTTTTTGTTCTATTCGCAAAAATTTCATAATGTATTTTTAAACACTGTTTTCGAATTCCATCTTCTTTTTAACTGCCATATCTGCTTCCTCCATGTACTCTTGCAAAGGAAAATGGTTGCAAAGTGTTCACAACATAGAGGTAATATTTTCTGTCCTTCTCATGCTCAAATATGGTCTCTCCATTGTTTTAAGTTCTATAGCCAATATGAATTCCAAGAAATACGATTATATTAACATGTAAGGTAAGTTTTCCCCCTAAATTTTTGCAGACATAATCATCAATTTTATATCAATCATTATTAAGTAATGGTATGTTCAAATCTGAAGAAAATATTTCTTTAAGTATAAGCAAGCTAAAATTGACGTTAAACTACTGGATATATCATTCTTATTGGGTTTAATATACTAAACTAGGATTAAAAGATTCAAATTTACATTTTTTTAGAATAACACCGCCAAATTTCCAATAACATCGAAATCTTGAAATTTTAAAACAAATTTTCCCTAAAAATAAAACCACTTTCACAGATCTCGACTTATTGAATGTCAAAACCAGAGTTTATGATGAGATACATTTTCTATTGACCTTCCAATGCAATCCATGTATATTAACTATGCCTTTGAGTTCAAAAAAAAGAAGTTCATCTTCTGACTTCTTGACAAAATTATCAAGGCACAGAACTTCTCAGCAGTTTCAAGTTGTGTGTAGGCACACCTCAACTTGAAGACAAAATCTTCATAATTTGGTAATAGGTATGAATTTCCAGTAACAAAATTCAATTTCTTTATATGTTAATTGATTATACTTACCGATGTAATTTCCAAATCTCTTGTAAATTTGTATCTATGAACACTCATCTCATATTTATAGATTTCTTGAAGACTAGTTTTGATACATTATGTATCATTATCAATTCTTTCTAACTGTTGAATCGGCAGTTGGCGATCCTGTAGGTTGATTTCTGTTCCCTCTATTGGATTGCCAACTGCCGATTCAACAGTTAAAAAGAAGTGATAATGATATGTAACATAATGAAACTAGTCTTCAAAAATCTACAAATATGAGGTGAGTGGTGAAAATTTCTAACTCTATATATTAATTAAAATAAACCTCATAGTACCACTTCCTTTAAATATTAAATATATGTCCTATTTGAAGAACATACATTGTTGAATAAGGTTATTCAAAACCAAACAGTAAATTGTGATTCAAGTTTTAAAAGTACCAAATACTATTGAAGAGAAGTACCCAGCAATTTTCAAAGGTGTTTCAGAAGACTGACGTTTTATGTACCAACATTTCTAAAATGGTTAAGCTTGCTGTGTCTTTGTCTGGAACATCTGTTCTAATTGAGAGAGTATTTTCAAATATGAGAAATATTTTATTTGCAGAAAGAGAAGACTTCTGGTATCATCAGTAAAACATCTGTTGAATATTAAAATTAATTCAGAACTTTTACAATGTGAATTTTATGTTATTAATATAAATAGCCATTTCTGGAAAAAAAAAAAGAAGAAAAAAAGTAATGTCTAGTAAAAAGTATAACTGAATCAGAAAAGAGTGGTTTCCTAAACATAGAAAATTATTTGAAGAATGTACCTTGTTATTATCATTGTTCTTGTTTTCTATACCATAAATTTCCTGAAGGAGGTAGCAAAGTCCATCTACAAATAACTTCTGTTTCAATGCTTTGAGAACATATGTCCCATCAGAATGTCTGTCTACTACTGCTATTGTTGTATGAGACTGTCGAGGTTCTGAAAAATCAAAACATATTCCAATTAAATTATTTTTAGTCTGTTCATCTTACCTCAATATTATTGTTGATTGTTGTTCAACATGTTTTGATTATATCATAATCATCATCAGCATCTTGCCAATGGTAAATTTGGTTTAGTTTTCTTTAGGAAGTAACACTATGAGGTTTCTTTAATAACCTTAAAGAATTGGAAAATTAACACCTCACCTCATTCTGAAACATGTTCTCAAGAAGTCTACTAATTATGAGGTGTTAATTTTCTAATTCTTTAAGATTATTGGTTTAGTTTGTTAAAAAGGCAATAAAACAAGGAACTTCCATAAACAGTTCATTAAGTTTAGAATTAACAAATCAGATTAGAGAGATTGAAAATTCAAATGATATCTTCAAAATTGCAATAGAAAGTGCTATTTCTTTTTACAGTTAGATAGGATAAAGCAAGTGAGAAATATTGTTTATTTTTTATTATTTCACTCACCTCATACTTCATAGTGTTATTTCCTATCTACATAACTTAATAAAGTTGGCTATCAAGTCATAGGAAAACAAGATATGAAGTATGAGGTGAGTGAAATAATAAAAAATAAACAATATTAAAAAACCTCATAGTGTTATTTCCTATCTACATAACTTAAGTGAGAAATAGTTTTCTATTTACTACAAATATATAAAATTTATTCAAATGTATTAATATTTTTGGAAATAAATATATTAATATTAATACATTTAATAAATTTTATATATTTGTAGTAAATAGAAAACTATATCATACTTACTTTATCCTATCTAACTGTAAAAAGAAATAGCACTTTCTATTGCAATTTTGAAATATCATTTGAATTTTCAATTTTTGGAAATAGAATATAATTTTAAAATATCAAAGGAAAAAAACGAAAATAATTTCATTTTGGGGAAGTGACCATATAAGATCAAAAATCATAATAGACAACATACCTCTTGAACAGTTTTAATTATTTGGGTTGTAATTTTACTATAAACACAAAAACTGAAAGAGACATAAATGTGAAACTGTCAAGATTTCAAATCGTATGTGGAACTATACATAGAACATTAAAAAACAAAACAAGAAGAGATACTAGATTGAATTTTTATAAAACATTGGCAGTTCTTGCATTACTTTATAGGAGTGAAACTTGGGTAATGACCAAATAATTACATAGTAGAATACAAAGCGTAGAAATGAACTTCCTTAGAAGAACAAAAGGCTGCACAAGAATGGATCGGATAAAGAATGAAGATATAAGAACAGAGTTAAATATATATATATCCACTGAATGATAAAATCAAAGAATATAGAGAAAATGGTTTTAGACATGTAGAAAGAATGAACGTAACAAGATTACCAAAAGCAGCAATTAACTACAAGCCAAGAGGTTCAAGGAACGTAGGAAGGCCAGTGAAAAGATGGACAGAACAACTGTGAGGCAGAACAATCATTTTGCCTAGCCCGTGAAATGAAAAAGGAGATTTTTGGAAATATTATACATAAAACGTCCACTGCTGTGGTCTCGAGGTAGCATGCTGCCTTGTCACGTAGCATGCCCAGGTTCGATCCCTGGTCGGGGCAGTTTTTCTGGGTGAGGTTTTTATCAGGGTTTTTCCTCACCTGTAAGACGAATGTCAGGAAAACTTTAAGGCCCAAACGGTCCCTGAAATCATATGGCCATCCTTATCATCATCATCTTCACCGGTGTGGAAAGCAATGGAAAGCTACCACACCTACAATTCCCTACTAAGCTGCAAGCATAGCATGAAAATGCTACGATCGCAGTGAAGGACCTGCCTTTGGGCAGAATTACTATGGATGGATACATAAAACAAGCAGAGAGATAACTCCATCCTTTTAGGCCTTGCCGCACCATGGAATTGCACTGCATGTTCTAACACAAGCACTGAAGAAAAAACATTTTTAGAGTATCTGGTTATTGTCATTATATTACAATTTTTTAAACATTGATAACAATTTTTAATTTAATTCTTGACTGATAATCTGTTTATTTAATATGAGATGAGTTTTATAAATAATATATAATTTTCAGATATTGTTTTACTTCAGTGTCATTTATTATGACAATTTAACAAATAATGTTATTATTCAAATCAAGTTTGGCTATGTGAACAGGTTTGAGGTTCTAGTTACATAAATTGAAGTTACACTTCTTGATTATCAATGTTTTTATTATTAATTTCATACATCTCAATGATGGATAAATCATATTTGAAGAGAAAAATTATACGCTCAGACCGGGACTTGAACCCGGGACCCTTGGTTCTCTAGACCAAGTGCTCTACCATCTGAGCTACCTGAGCAAGTACCGATCTAAACGCTAATTTTTCTCTATATACTTTGTAATTCCCGCCCACCAAATGCTATGAAGCCTTTACTTCTATCTTTGCAAATGGTGGCTGCTATATTAAGAAGACATATTTGGGTATTATACATTACATTATAAATGCCAGTACGGCTTTTTCGATGTTTTAATTATTAATTTCATACATCTCAAAGATGGATAAATCATATTTGAAGAGAAAAATTATATGCTCAGACCGGGACTTGAACCCGGGACCCTTGGTTCTCTAGACCAAGTGCTCTACCATCTGAGCTACCTGAGCAAGTACCGATCTAAACGCTAATTTTTCTTTATATACTTTGTAATTCCCGCCCACCAAATGCTATGAAGCCTTTACTTCTATCTTTGCAAATGGTGGCTCCTATATTAAGAAGACATTTGGGAATTATACATTACATTATAAATGCCAGTACGGCTTTTTTTCAATGTTTTTATTATTAATTTCATACATCTCAATGATGGATAAATCATATTTGAAGAGAAAAATTATATGCTCAGACCGGGACTTGAACCTGGGACCCTTGGTTCTCTAGACCAAGTGCTCTACCATCTGAGCTACCTGAGCAAGTACCGATCCAAACGCAAATTTTTCTCTATATACTTTGTAATTCCCACCCACCAAATGCTATGAAGCCTTTACTTCTATCTTTTCAAATGGTGGCTCCTATATTAAGAAGACATATTTGGGATTATACATTACATTATAAATGCCAGTACGGCTTTTTTCGATGTTTTTATTATTAATTTCATACATCTCAATGATGGATAAATCATTATGTTTTAATTTTAATATGCTATATGAAAAATTCTTATGAACAATCATTATGCAAGGTCTACAAGCTTTCCAAATTATATTGAACTTTTATAGGAATAAATCACTACGAGGTTTAATTTAAGATCAAATCAAATGTTTCATACCTCTCCCCATATTAATTTCTTGGAATTTTCTTAATTTCTTCTATTACTTTTCCACATTCATCTCTAATTAAATTTTTTTCTTCGGTTTCCAAATCATCTATTATTACTTCAACGTCCGCTACATAATCTTTCAATTTTTTTTGAATAGTCCACACATGTTTTAAACCCTTTTCTAAAATTAGTAGTTTTCTTTGGTTGAAAATTTTAGAAGACATGTTGATTACATTATTCCCACATTTTTTCCTTGTTTTTGGGGTGTTCTCCCAAAGGGAATTAGGAATTTTAGAAAAAGGGTTTAAAACATGTGTTGACTATTCAAACAAAATTGAAGATTATGTAGCGGGGGTTGAAGTAATAATAGATGTATTTGGAAATAGAAGAAAATATTTTAATTAGAAATGAATGTGGAAAAATAATAGAAGAAATTAAGGAAATTCCAAGAAATTAATATGAGGAGAGGTATGAAACATTTGATTTTATCTTTTCAAATTATGTTGTTTTCAAATGGCTGCATGTATGAACATTCAACTCATTTTGCTTCTTGCTTCCTAATAGAGATAAATTATTTATTTCATGTGCTTTTTTGTTAAGTTTGGTAAAAATAAATAGATATTTTCCAATAGGTGAACGTGGTAAGCTGCTTAAGGAAACACTCTTCAGTACTGTAGATTCCAATCTTACAGAGATGTGCTGCCTTGCACATGACAAATGTTCAATCTGAAGGCAGCGACATCATCTTTTTGAATGATTGATTGATTTGATAGGACATTTCTGCTTCTATTTTGTTTCAATTTTGATACCTAATGTATGCACTCATAGTTTTGTTTTGTCAGTGCAATTTTGTGCCTTTTTTGCTAATTAATCAGTAATATAATTCAATTTAAGCTGACATGTGATGGTAACTATTAATATTTTAATTAATTTTCTGGTTTTGCTGATTTTGTTTTCAATTGGAATTGAATTTGATGTTATGGCTTGTAAGACAGCTTTGGAATCAACTACAATGTCTACAATATAAATTATAAATGCATGAGCATTGTTTTCACTCTCTGATATGAAGCCCACATTCAATGCACATGCAAACTTCCTGGTTTTAACTGTATAAAAAATTACATATGATCTTGTAACATATGTAAAAGTGTCATCCTTCTTGGTTATACAGGCATCTGGAAACCACATATTGCCTGAAGTGAGTGAGTTCTTTCACTGTAATATTTCTGATTTCATTATAATGTTTTCTATTTGTTACTTCAATGTGTGAAAATTTGTTTGATAAACTTTATCTTTCAGGTTATCCCACAAATAAAAATCACACACTTGTTAGGTCTGAGGAGCGAGGTGGAAAGAGACCAATACTGATCACTCTGTGTGTAAACACTTCCAATACTGTATTTTAACAGCTCTGTATGCAGAAGAAACTGAAACTCCTACTATTTGTTGTACTAATTTAATAGTGATTTATTCAAAGAATGTTCAACACACACACTAATCTTTTCTAGCTTTTCTTCCGTTAAAACTGTTTGTGTGAGCACATGTTTTTGTTTTGCACTGAGCCAGTTTGTTTAAATTCATGAGCAATTCTTTGAATTTGTATTCTTGAAGGTGGCATTTCAGCAGGAAATAAATGAATAAATTCATCACCTACCTGTCCAGCAGACTCGTACCAAAAATAATTTTTACACATGAAAATACAATGCACCAGTAAAATCAGTCTTACCATCTTGATAACTTAAAGATGACTAACTCATCCACATATCATGGAGGCCAAATAGGATGTATGTGGAACCAGATGAAGCAAGTTGCATAGCTCAAAACCCTGCTCGAGTAGTGAGAACTTATATACTCAGTAGTAAACAGCTTTGTTAAACATTTAGGTCTACACAGTAATATGATAAATTAATTACACTGGTCAACATGATTTTTGTCTCATGAGTACCAATAGTTGTACTTAATGCAGTTTTTTATTGTGTTTTCAAATATGTATTCGGGATTTCTCCATCACCCACACTTTTTTTATTTCAATTTCAATTAATGGATTTAAATAAGTATTTTTTTAATAAACATTTTTTTCATCCATTTGTCTATTGTAAAATAAAACAGGGAACACTTTCATCAGGAGATTTCAGCTATGGAAAAGAGATATCAAGGCAAATGGAATCCTAATATGCTGGCCGATTATTGTTGGACCATCAAGAGGGATGCTCCACAGGTGAAATATAGCAGAAAATTGTCATTTCTTACTTTCTAGGTGAGTCCAAATGTTCGAATATTGTGTAGTTACAAATGCAGGAAGAAATATTAAAATGTTTGAAATTATAAATTCCTGTCTCTCGGAAACCTTGCATGATGGAGAAAAACTGATATCATATTTGAATTCAGGAGAAAAATACTATCAGAATCACATATTTTTCTTTCTGAGACAAAAAAAAAGTTTCTTTTTTGTTGCTCAGTGTTATGGGAAATAACATTCTTTATTAACAACATATTAAAGTCAAAAAGTACCAGGAACACTGCTTCTTATCCCATCCGTTAATAAACCAATGAACCTCCCAATCAAATCAACTTCACCGGAAATTTCAAAATTAATTAATTTTTCTTTCCTAGTTTTTTGAACATGGATTAGAATAAAAATTAGAAATACATATTATGTTTTAAAATTAGTGATGAGATCTTTTCACTCTTTAGAAAAAAGGTATTGCAGAACCTTATCAGACCATACGTTTCTGATTTATTGCTTACAGAAATGTCTGAGTTTGTAATTCTAAATTTTAGTTACTTATGCCGTTATACTCTTTATTATAGCTATCAGAATTCTATATGAAAATATGCCTCATTTTAATTATAAGATATCTGTTAGGAATTAACACTATGATATTTCATGTAAACAATCAGTAAATGAATCAGACCTTACACCTCACCTCACTTTTGTCAATTGAAAATAAGGAAAGTTTCTTAAATACCAGTCTCAGAGAGGAAACAAAATATGAGGTCAGAAATAAAGTCTGATTTATTTACTGATTTCTCATATTTAATATTTTAATAAATAATGTTATTGTAAAGTTAATACCTTCTCCTCCTTCCTCGGCAACACAGTGAATTGCTATAGGTATACAATCACGATCAGGATTGTATGTCAGCTCCTCTTCCAGATATTGACTGGGATCAAAAACATGTGACACCTGGCAGAACTGCTGATTTGCTCCTCGCTTGTAGTGATAAGTTTCCGAGTTCATGGAAGCATCACGTGGCGTTTAACTGCAAATAAAACATAAAATCTCATTAACTGTTGCACAGAGAGATTGCAATATTAATTAAGATTGATTACGAGTATTTGAGAATAAAGTCGTAGGAAAATTTTTGGACTAAAAAGAATGAACAGACAAGTGAATGGAGATGACTACAAAACAGTGAGCTACATGATCTTTATATGAAACCAGATGTAATAACAACAGTTAAGTCTCATAGACTGGGATGGGCAGGAGAAGATATGGAACGAATGGGAATTGAAAGATGGGCATGGAAGCTTCTGTAGGAAAACCAAAAAGAAAACACCCAGTTGGTATAGCAAGAATGAGGTGGAGAGAATAACATTAACCATGATTCGAAAGAAGTAATTAATACAGGGGATGATTGGAAAACAATACCTCAGGATATGATTGTATGGAGAGCTTATGTCTGTGCTGCCATGAACCTAAGGGTTCAATAGTGCTAGTACGTTACATATAATTAGTTAACATTTATCATTGGCTTCTCTTCCTCTGATGACGAATGGATAAATATAGAGACCAGAACTCGCTTACTGAGATTTTCAAAATTTTCTGAACTGTGTCAAGTGAGAAAATTTTGTGAGGTGTTTATTTCTAATCAATTCACTTTTTGTTATTAATATTGCATATCGTCACTCCCTACTGATTAATAAATATGAACTTATAATTGTTAATTAGTTAAAATACTTTTATTTTATTAATTTCAGGCTATTTGTGGAACCATAAAAAGAACCTTAGGTCGGAAAACAAGGAAAGATACGAAGCTTAAATTATATAAAACAATGGCTGTTCCTTTGTTGTTGTATGGAAGTGAAAATTGGATAATGAAATCAAGGGATTAAAGCAGGATACAGACTGCGAGAAATGCTATTTTTACGTAATGTGAAAGGATGTCCAAGAGCGGATAGAATAAGGAATGAAACTATACGAGCAGAATTAAATATATATAAAATTGAAGATAAAATCAGCGAAAATAATAAGAAATGGACAAAACACTTAATGAGGATGAACAACGAAACAATACCAAAAAGAACCTTCCTGTATAATCCCAGAGGAACAAGAGATGTTGGCCGACCACGTAGAAGATCACTTTTAACTTCGCCGGAACAGGCTGCATAGCCTAAACCTTGTAGTAGAAGAACACGAAGAAGACTTTTATTTTATATCACAAGACCATGAGATTAGTTCCTTTCTAAAAGAAATCGTATTGAAGAATTTTATCCCTAAAATGTTATTTTCTGAAAGAAACCATATTGAAGAAGTTTACCTCCTAAAATTTATTTGGCACTGGGTGGATTTGAACCCATAAACTTGGATACAGAGATGGGAATGGGAACTGCTAGAACACCAGGATGAATAAAAACAGTAGATAGATGTATTTTGATGTGATATTTAAATTAACACTTACCAGACTTGGGCAGAATTTTATTTTAATAAGAAAAATTAATGTTCAAATCGGGACTCGAACCCCAAATCTCTGTCTCTATGTGTCAGTATGATACTAATTCTACCATTCGAGCAGCAATACGCAAGTCAACAATTTCTTCCACTTATATATAATTCTCTTTCATCCAAAGGCCAATAGCATCACTACCAACACCATTTGATGACTTCTATTCAAAAGTATTTTATTGAGAACTTATATATTACTTTTAGCTTGTAAAGCTTCATATTTTGTTATTTTAAATTAGCACTTCAGTTTTAGTCAATTTTATTTTAGAAAGAAATATTAATGCTCAAACCTCAGATCTCTGCAGTTACACTATTAGAGTACAGATGAACGTCAACAATTCCTTCCTCTTATATAATTCTCTTTCATCCAAAGGCCAATAGCCATAACTACAAACAACGCCATCTGATGACTTCTATCCAGAAGTATTTTTAATGAGAATTTATACATTACTTTTAAGTGGTAAAGCTTCGTATTTTGATGTTATATTTAAATTAACACTTTCCAGACATGGACAGAATTTTATTTTAGAAAGAAAAGTTAATGCTCGTAGAATCAGAAATCTGCAGTTCAAGCGTTAATTTCTCTTTCTAAAATAAAATGGTGTATTTTATTTCACAGTGCTCTTTAACATCTCAGGTTATTAGCTCCTAATTCAAGGCTGAGTTTGAAGGGACAAATATTTGCTAAAGGCTCTAATTTCAGACTAGCAGTAAGTTCTTTTATGTGCCATGAATCCATAAAAAAATATTCACATCTTTATTTTCCTTATGAAGGAAAGCCTACTCAGGATCTTCATGCTTTAAAAAAAAATCCACTGACCTCAGATGAATTTGAAATCACAAATCTTAAATCCAGAGGAAAACAAGAGAGCCACCATATCAGGGCTGTTAACCTTGTGAAAAGATGGATGGCCTCCCCTCCTGCCTGCATGCATGTGCACTCACTACAAAGCAATAGAACTGAAGCAGTGCCTTATCATGTCAGCTTGACTGATACAGTAATGATTAGTAGGGGGAGGAGCATTTTGTCACACCTAGTTAGCACTGCACTGTATCATCATCAATCGTGCAAATATTAGGCCATGTGGCCTGTTACAGTCTCAAAGAGGAATTTATTCCATCCAGCACTTTTTTGGACATCCCAGCGATCTTTTGCCTTGGGGGCAGTAACAAAGCATGGCTCTTAGAATTCTATGAGATGGCATTTGTTGAAGATGGGCTTTCCTGTTCTGGTAGTTTTGTATATGGTGGAGAATGGGTTCTACATCCAACTCTTCTATAATTTCCTCATTTCTTTTATGGTCCCACTTTGTATATGGCGCATAAGTCGCATCTCATTTGCTGTTATTCGGCTTTCATCTCTTCTTCATATTGTCCATGCTTCACTACCATATCTAAATACTGGTTTTTCGAGAACCTTATAAAGCCGTAATCTTGTGTCCTTTTGTACTAAAGATGGTCTCATTATATTGTTAATTACCCCCCGTTGTTTTTGTGAAATTTGTGATTTTCTTTGATATATCAGCTTTATCTTGAAATGTTAAATTATAATCCAAATAATTAAATTTGTTTACTTGTTCTAAAATTTCATCACCCAAAACAATTTTGCTAGGAATTGGGTATTTCCCACAAAAGGCCATCACTTTAGTTTTCTTTGTATTGATTTCCATGTTGTACCTTTTTGAAATTATATTAAAATTGTGTATTGAATACTGTAAATCTATTTCTGTTTGAGCTATTAATATCAAATTATCTGCAAAAAGCAGGGAGGCTATTTTTAGGTTTCTATTAATTTGAACAGAACTATGTCTCATTTGTCGCCAATCTTGAAGTATTGTAATCCATGTATATGATAAAGAGCAAGGGTGAGAGGCCACATCCTTGTCTTATGCCCCTATTAATGGCTCCATTCTGTTTGTGTGTTATTGATACAAACTGAAATCAATTTTTTATAGATATTGTATACATTTAAAATATGCTGTTGTGGTAGATTGTTGTAAGCTAAATTTCCAACAATTTATTCCTATTGATTTGTTGAAGGCTTTTTTGAAGTCCATAAAAGCTAAGTGTGTTTCTATATTGAACTTCCTGTGTTTTTCTATTAATAATTAGGACAAAATCTATTGTAATACCAATATTTAAAAAAGGAGACAAGAAAAACTGAAAATTGCAGAGGCATCAACTTATCAAATATGGATACAAAATTTACACCAATATAATTAAGAACAAATTATACACACATCTTAACAGCCTCCTCAGCAAAGAACAGAATGGCTTTCATAAATGTTAATCCTGCTGTGATGGTTATTTCTCCACTGCATTATACAGTTATAAGACAAATGTGTAAATTTAATTTCAGTTTATTACAAATTCAGACTTTAGAAAAACTGCACTTAAACCGACGTGAAATATTTTCAAAGTCCTATAGAACAACAGTGCACATGCGCCAGAGTTTATAGAGCCAGTGATAAGCCACCATCGAACCACATATTGATTATCATCCTCGATTACTATCGATATCGTACTAAAGTTAAAAAATCTTATGCTAGATGGCAGCATCTCGCTATGAAATTTAGATGACCAATCTTTGCAATAAATCCCCAAATCTATGTTAAAAAAAATATTAATGATATTAAAATTACCAAATGTTTATTAAAAATGGGTGTACACTTACTTATCACTCCCTAACGCCGATCCAACCAGCGATAACCCAAAACAGCAATAGAAAAATCATAGACTAAGTAATATACTCTGTGGAGAAAATAGCAGCATCACAATATTGTCTAACAGTGTCATAATATTGTGATTTGCATATTTAAATAAATACTTGAAAATTGTCTAATAATGTTATAAAAATTGTTTGAAAAGTTTAAAATATTGAAAAAGTAAATACAGAGGAAGAGCTATAGTTTACAACGATAAATTGAAAAATCAAAAAGCAGTAAAAGTGCAGTTGAGCCCAGATTTTTATTTCAATCTATGTATTAACACAAACCATTAACAAAGATTAATTTTTAATTATTATTACATTGAAAATTTTGTAGTTATTTTTTATATCGAAGCTAGAATATTCCAATTTTGGATTGAGATGGCAAAAGTAGGATTGAGAGGATAAATGGGAGAACACAATACATAGATGTGCCATTACACTTGTAGGAGTAAGGAATTGGAAGACTGGGGCAAGGAAGAGGGAAGAATGGAGGAGAAAGATTAGAGAGGCCAGAAACCTAACTCAGGCTGTAGGCCTACTCATAGGATGCATGGAGATGGGATACACCTCAAACTCCCCAATACTTTATACAAGTCCGCACTTATAATTAGTCATGCAGTGACATTATAAAATTACCTCAAAGTTATTTAGGTGAAGTCTATTCTATTGTTAAGATTGATTAAGTAAAAATCATCATCATCAACAACAAGGATTAAGCCCAATGGCCTGTTCTGATCTCATTATAGGTCGAATTGGTCCTTCCACCTCTTCAATGGTCTTCCCAACATTCTTTTCCCTTTTGGTTTATAATTATACATTCTTCTTGGTATGCGCTGTTCATTCATTCGTAATACGTGCTGAAGATAAGTATTTTGATAATATTTTATTCTTTCACAGAGATTAAATATATTAAGTTCAGTTCTTATATCTTCGTTTTTCTTTTTATCAGTCCTTTGGTATCCTGCCATAATATAATTATGGGCAGAGGTTAGTATTTTGTAAATTCAAATTTTACCTTTTGTATATTAAAAAATACAGTAAAAATCTAGGTCAGCATTGCATGAGCATCTTTGTTGACATAATGTTGCCTTTCTCAATATTTCTTCACTTGCTATGTACCTTTTCAACAAAGAAAAATATTAATTCTCATTAAAAGATTTAAAAAAATAATTCTACTTACACTATTCCATTAGCTGTGAAGTCTTCAGTACAGAAATAGTATATAGTGATGGCACATCGAGCATCGCAGTCAAATGTAAACTCAATGTTGAACTGTGTAGACTTAGCTGCTTCTATGTCATTATCCCCACATTTATTCAAGCTCTCTGGTGACCTCACAAACCTCAGTGATTCTTTCCGAATATTGACAAGACTCTTTAATGTCTTGGTTGGCTCATTAGCTTGTGGGGGGAGGATATGGAAACTGCAATAAACATCACATGATAGTATGATCAACAATAAAACTGACATTTGAGAGACAACTTATATAAATCAAAAAAATAAAACATTAAAATCAGACAAATTACTGTCATAGAATGTGGATCACACATTTAGGGCGCATGCAAATACATTAGTCTCTACTCAAATTACTTCCAATCACTGGTGAGCTGACTCACCGTGAGCAATTGCTGAGATTGAATTAACGGCCGACTTACCGGTCATGCATGAAAGTTGACGTTTCATAATATTGGCAACGAATTACCCAGAATTCTCAGTGATAAAACCACTTCCGTTATTTTCGTCTGCTATAGTGGAACGCATTTACGCTTGCGTCCCGCAAATAACACCGTATACAACGACATCTGCGTCGTGCAATATTATGCCGATTCTCCTGTTCTTCCAGTTGAATTTTTTGGTAGACTCTATCAAATTCCTCTTCTCTGCGTATACCGAAAACATGATCGAAGTCTTCAAGGTCCGACATCTTGGATAAAGCTGCAAAGGTTTCAAAGTACATCGGTTCCCTTCGGGATTTTCATGATAAGTTTCTATCTTGAGTTATGATCTTAAGGTACCTCGTCAGGTAGCTTACAATTATTATCGCATGAATAGAGTTGTCACGCAGCGGGCCCGGGTTCGATCTTCAGTCGGGGCAGTTTTTCTGGGTGAGGTTTTTATCGGGGTGTTTCCTCACCTGTAAGACAAATGTCAGGAAAACTTTAAGGCCCAAACGGTCCCCAAAATCATATGGCCATCGCAATCATCATCATCATCATCCATATTCATCTTAGGTTAAGCATAGGTTTAGGAACTCTCCTGGTGCATCATTATCATCATCCGTAATATCATCAGGGCAACGTAACCCCGCCTTCCAGGCGCCCCAACCTCAGATGTGGGTTACAAGTACACCATGCCAGGAGAGAAACCAGGAATGTCAAAAGACAAACCTGGGGCATTTGAAAAAAAAAAAAATATTATTAATATATTTTTTAATATACGAGGGTCATACTGAAAGTCATGAGCAACATTTTTTTAAACAATCATAATATTTATTTTAGACAAACCAAGTACACCATGTTAATCTACAGATCTTTGTGCTTTGTGACTTTTCAACATAGTCTCCATTTCTTTGCACACATTTTGTCCAGCATTCTACAAGCTTGAAAATTCCCTTATGATAGAAGTCCGTTCCAGCTGCTCGAAGACACTGACGCACTGCTTTCCGAATATCCTCCAGCGTCTCATAGCGTTGGCCTCTCATCTGCTCCTTCACAGAACCGAAAAGATGGTAGTCGGAGGGTGCCAAATTGGGACTATAGGGAGGATGTGGAAAAGTTTCCCATCCAAATGTTCTGATTTCTCCACAGTGGCATGAGCAGTCTGAGGACGCACATTATTGTGTTGCAGAATGATCTTCCTTCCAGGGCGTTTGTCGTGCAATGCATGACGGAGCTTCACAAGTGTCTGGATATAGCGGGCAGCATTTATGGTTTGTCCAGGTTCAAGAAATTCAACCAGAATGCAACCTTGCGCATCCCAGAAGACGCTGCCCATAACTTTCCCAACAGATTGCACTGTCTTCGCTTTTTTCTTTGATGGCGAATTGAAGTGGTGCCATTCCATACTTTGGTGTTTTGTTTCAGGCTCGTAGCGATGTAACCAGCTTTCGTCACCTGTCACAATACTCGTCAAAAAATCATCACCTTCATTTCATAATCTCTGAAGAAGGTTATGGGTGATGGTTCTTCTCTGAAGTTTGTGGTCTTCACTCAATAAATGTGGAACCCAATGGGCACTAACTTTTCGGTAACCTAAACTGTGAATCATTTCTTGCACTGCACTGTGTCCTACTGGAAGTTTTGTAGCGATTTCATTCACTGTAATACGCCTGTCGTCTCTAATGAGCGCATCAAGTCTTTCCTTGTTGCAATCCGTGGAGGCAGAGCATGGACGACCGCTACGAGCTCATCTTTGATACTCGTGTTCCCATCTTTAAAATGTTTCACCCATCTCCTAACACTGCTGGCACCCATGCAGGCATCTCCGTAAGCACATTGAAGTCTTTGGTGAATATCAACAGCAGATTGTTCCTCTTTAACAAGGAATTCAATGAAAGTGTGCTGTCGAAACGAAACATTGATGTCTGCCATTTTGGAAACACTGCGTGTGGTCACATGATAGAAGCTATGATGCCACAAAACGACAATGTTGTGGTATAAAGTCTGTAGATTACGATCCTGCAGTTGTTTTTGTTACATTGTTGAAATTTGAATTTTAACAATGGGTTGCTCACGACTTTCAGTATGACCCTCGTAGATTTGGGGATTTATTGCAAATATTGGTCATTTAAATTTCATAGTGACGGATACTAATTGAGGATAATCGATATGTGGTTTGATTGTGGGTTATTGCTGGCTCTATAAACTCTGGCGCAAGCGCACTGTTGTTCTATAGGAATTTGAAAATATTTCATGCTAGTTTAAGTGCAGGTTTTCCTACAGTAACTTCTTCCTTCTTAACCTAATATAATAAATTACATGCATATTATTTAATGAGTGTAGGAAAAAGTCAGTTTTATGTCTCTCAGGAATTCTTCTAAGTTCCACATAATCGCAGCGCGCATGCGCGAGTTGCTGTAATGGTTAATATAGACGCCGGTAGATGGCTCTGCAGTCGGCGTTACCAACGTTGGGAATAAATTTCCAAATGAAAAAAAATGGACGTTAACTAACTTGCCATTTTCTAACTAAAGAAAACAATTTACATGCATATTATTTCTTCCCAAATGCATAAAAATGGACGTAAACCAACTTCCCATTTCCTAACGTAGCAAAGCAATTTACATGTGTACTATTTAATGAACTATAAACTAATTTTACGTACACTAACACTAAATATAGTTTCAAATTATTTTTCAAATGGTGGTAACGTTGGAACAACATGGGAAAGTAGCAAGGAAGTAATGTATCCACGATCATGTTTTACGTAAATATATAAATATAAAATATTGTGAAGAAAGCTTGAAGATCACTGCAAAATGTTTAAAACAGTACAAAACGTGTTTACAAGTGTTTAGTGCATCAGTGGCATAAGAATGTAAGTGTAGAAATGTGAGAGACATAAAACCGACCACATCCTGAGTGTACACTAATCTGATATACATTAACACTAACCTAAGAAAATTAAATAAATTTCTTGAAATATGATGTGGAACTAATTGGAATGTTGGTAACACCGATTTCACTGAATCTTGAGAAGTTATATTAAGCATTCGCGCATGTAAAACTGAAGTTCTGGTAGGACTTCGACGAAATCATTGGGTATGTAGGTAAATATTTAATAATTGTACAAAAATTTTATAAGTATTGTAAAACGTTTAAAATAGTATGAAATGTTAGTAAAGGCAGATGAAGTACATAGGGCAATAGATTTACAAGAATATGGTATGGATAATCAAGTGGAAATTAACCTAAAGTTGAGCCCAAAAAATCACTTACAGGAGTGGGTCTACTTCCAAGAAAATTCAGATCTGCATTTTCGCCGAATAAATATGCTTCTGGCTGTGGAGTGTCAAATCGCTCTCCTCCCATGATGAAATGACTGCCGAAATAGTTACCTGTGAAAAAAAAAAATACGAAAAATAAAAATCTCATCAAGGCCTTTAAGTATATACATATTATTAGACCTTATTAGTTAGTACCTGATCTTGGAGGATATTTATACGCATGATTAGAAACAATATCAACTTCTTCCACCCCAGCATGTTGCCTACTTGTCAGAGCACCCATTACAACTTGTTTAATAGGCAATATTATTAAAAAAATAAAAGTTTAATGATTAAAATCACAAACTGACAGGCACAAAAACATTGTTTCTATGCAGCTGTCTCAGTGATGCTTTTTTGTCTATTTTGTTCAGGAAAGCCAACTCGAGACGAGACCATTGAGAAAGATCCTTGACGAGACTTTTTGATAACAAGGTTGGTAAACTTTCTAAAGTCAGCTGTTCAGATCATGAACGATCTAGGAATATGAACATAGTAAACCGAACTCTATTATCATGATCAAGGTATGAAATGGATTCTGCAGAACAGAATGGTACAACAATACCTGCTCAGTTGACAGTAGATGATGTAGATGTAGAATTTTTGCCACTAATCTATGAGATAATAAGAAGGTACGTATTGTTGCATGTATTCATAAAAAAAATAATTTAAACATTGGCTTTAAAACTCCCGGTTAAATTACTCAATATCTACGCCGTCTTATTTATTTATAGATAAAGTATCCAAAATTAACTTAAAGTGAAAGCACTGTTCATATTATGTAAGGTAAATCTTTAATTTGTGTATATTTATAATCATGGATTTTACAGTGTTGAAAGAGATCCTCATGATACAAGCCAAAAAACAAGGGAGTCCCAGGATACAAGTCAAAAAGTTTTAGAATTGCAAAAGAAACTTGAACAAGCACGAAGTCAGGTAATATTCGTTTATTTTAATATAATTCAATGTATTAGTTAGGGGATTCTATGTCATGGTACCACGTACATAAATGTGAAATAAAAAAAAGTGACACATTTATTGTTACAGTATGCGAATAACTACGTGAGAGAAATATGTTATATTGGTTTTTTATAAAAAAAAATCAGAAATGCCTTAAAATAAAGTGAGAAATTGTGCTCAAAATAACCTAAAAACACCATACAATATAAAATAGGTATGGCATTGCTCAAACAGTGTAGCCAACTTATTACAAAAACGTGCTAACAAACAATTGAATGCTAAACTAATCTGGGGATAAAGTTTCCATTAAATGCAGTGAGAAATTGTTTTATGTCTCAGGCAGACACCACGCGCATGTGCCAACAAATGCGAAGCAGTTTACACTATGGAATCATACGATGCAGCCAACATATACACGATATTTAACGAACCTAAAAGCTAACCTAACTCAATTTAAGTACTCTAACCTTTGAAGACCAACCTAAAAGCTAACCTAACACAATTTAAGCACTCTAACCTGTGAAAGAATGCAACGCCCAAAAATAAATAGTAAGTTCTCAAATTCTGAAGTACATACTCTATGTGTTGTTGTTGTATAGAATATTCGTTAAAATCAATATGGCTGCCATGTCATGTTACGTATGTGGTTAAATATGCTAGAGAAATATATTGAAATAATTGTTAGAAAAAATGTAAAATTTATTGTAAATGATGAGAAATAATTTGAAGAAAAGGGTGTGGTATACTTAATGTCGCAAAAAATTTTCAATCTAATTGCTTATGCCACTGATGCACTAAACACATTTAAAACATTTTGCAACACTTAAACACATTTTAAACATCTTCCAATGTTGCAATGATCTTTTTTTTTATTTATATATTTACGTAAAACATGATCGTCCTACATTGATTACTTGCTACTTTCTGCTATTTTCCCTCCTCTTCCTATGTGTTCCAACGTTGCCACCATCAACAACCCAAAATACTCCAGATGTTGCCAACATCACTTCCACGTTCCCTAGATTTCACCTACGTTAGAGTAATTGATTTGTGTTAACAGTAATTGATTTAGGTTTGGTTAGCTTTTAGGTTCCTTGCTCTTTAAATGTGATTTGATACGTAAAATAAATTACCTCTTCATATCTGTTATTCTACGAAAAATTCAAAATGTCGGACGGTTACCACTAGTTCATTTCGTGTTAATTATACATATTTAAACTAGTTATGGGAATTTTGTGTCAATGTTGGTCATACTGATTTCACATACATATACCGCCAACTGCTGGAGGTTGCATTTATCTTTCTGGGATTACATGGAGCACTAGCGCATTGCGATTTTATGGAACTTGAGAATTTTTTGCGATGGTAAGTACATCTTATCCGAAGAAAAATAATCCTGTTGGCACATGCACATGGTGTCTGCCTGGGACTTAGAAAAATTTCTCACTGCACTTAATGGAAACTTCAGCCCTAATCTGGTGTACACTAACTTGGGCACAAGTCTAGTACTTGTCGCTCACAATTTTCCATACAGCATTTTTATGCTACTGTTACATTACACATTTTACCATTTGTAGTAACGTTTCGTACTATTTTAAACATTTTGCAACAATTCTTTAAAAATTTCTTATGATTTTGTTTTTTTTTTATATAATTATGCAAATATAGTGAATGAAGTTCTACACAATCGTAGTGTGCATGCACGAGACAAGCAAATGCTTAATGTAACTTTTACTAAATAGTGGTGAAATCAGTTTTACCAACATTCGCAATTAATTTCAAACCATATTTGAAGAAATTAACTTATTTTAATATTTAATTTTAGGAAGTTATATTTTGAGGTTATTTTAATTATATTATTTTTGGTCTGGACATCTTACCTCAATATTAATGTTGATTTGTTCTTGGACATGTTTCAAAACAATTCTGTTTTATCGTCAGCTTGGGGAAAGCTTGGGCCCGGAAAGCCAAGGGTCCCGGGTTCGAGTCCCGGTCTAGGCGAAAATTTTTCTCTTCAAATTTAAAAATTTATAATATAATTAACTTATTTTGTTAGGTTCCAAAGGGACAAGTTAGTGTACACGAGATTACTTTATAGTTTAAAATAACATACATGTAATTTATTTTGTTAGGTTAGGAAGAGTGAAGTTGATATATGTACATTTATTATCAAGTCCCGTTGGGGTCAGGATCTTTAAACTGACCCAAACCCACTGGCGGCACTATGGCCCTGGGGTCGACTCAGCCTCTAACGGAAATGAGTACCAGATGCTTGTTCTGGGGGTAAAGGTGGCCGTCACGCAGGGCTGACAACCCGGCTGACATAAAGTGCCGATTGTCTAGTAAAGGTGGGAGCCTTAACCTCCTACTACCCCAAGGCCTCCGGGTCTGTTGTGGGATCACTTTACTTTTTATTATAAACATTTGGGAATTTATTGCAAAAGTTCGAACACTGATTTCACTGCCATCTTGCAAAAGCTACATAAGCATTCAAGCATCTTGTGCATGCACACGGAGATTCTGTAGAACTTAGGATAATTCATGAGCGGCAAATACTAGACTTTTTCCCTTTTGCCCATTTTTTCACCTTAACTTTCCTGCCTCTCAACTGTACATTAGTTTTCGCTATGCTATACTATACTATACTATGCAGTATTCATATAACACTGTTTCACTATTTACCTTTTCTTTTTGTACTAACATTTCAAACTATTTTAACATTTTCTAATGATTCTTCAAAGATTTTTTACAATTTTTAATATTTACTTATGTATTAAGATATAAATTATGGAATATTCAACCTGAAAGGTCCGTCTCCTCAACTTAATTAGTCATTTAACTGTAGCACTTTCGGGACTTGTCCCATCATCGGCAGGATTCAAAACTGGTGTTCCACTGAAGATCTGGTAAAGGGGGTTACATGTATTGGGTTTGTTTTTGTTTATCAGATGGTCGTTGTTGTGAACTGCTTTCATGATTTCCATCTCTTCGAGTACGTTTATCTTCGCTGGATTATTTTCTGTGTGCATTACTGTTAGGATGGAAATCATAAAAGCAGTACACAACAACGACCATCTGATAAACAAAAACGAACCCAATACATGTAACCCCCTCTACCAGATCTTCAGTGGAACACTAGTTTTGAATCCTGCCGATGATGGGACAAGTCCCGAAAGCACTACAGTTAAATGACTAATTAAATTGAGGAGACGAACCTTTCAGGTGAATATTCCATAATTTTATATCTTAATTTTGAATAATACCTCAATGGAACATATCATGAATTTTATAAAAGTTGATTACTTATGTATGCAAAATCTCTAATCATTTCTTGCTAGTTCTACAGAACCGTAGGGCATATGCACAAGGCTTTGTCAACAGATGGCAGGACAATCTGTGCTACTGATCTGACCAATCTTCACAATAGGAAATTGCACTACTACTTTTTTATTTTGTTAAGTTAAGAAGTGGTATGTTACAGTAGAGTTGCTGAATCACACGATGGCTTTTATCAGCTGACTAGTTGCTTCACTAACAGTGAAGGTTACGGGACAACAGACACACGTCATATTTACAGAGGATGTTATGGTATTGCCAAGTCTACCCTTATACTGTTACTATTGTTCTCACACTTTTTTTTAAATAATCTCTAATGTTAAGAATTGTTTCTCTGGATTACAAATTGATAGTCTTCCGACTCCTCTGCGGCATTATGATGCTTAAAATTCACAGATAACACAACATTGTAATAATACTGCAACTAATTTGTTCACCACACAAGTTTGTATTGACTTGCCGATGCCACTTTGTTTTGTGAAACACACGGAGCAGTCCTGCCAAAAATTGGGTAGGTGTGGTCATGCCAGATTTTAGAATGCCTTGACTATAATGTACAGTGAATTAGTTTATAGTATATTGAAATAATATGTAAATTATTTACTTTGTTAGGTTACAAAATCACAAGTTAGTGCACATCCATTTTTTAAAAGCAAGTTTGGGAATTTTTTGCAAAGGTTGGTCTTACTAATTTCACAGATAGTCCGGCCATCTATGGAGCAAGTTTATAACTCTTGTGCATGCAGACTACTATTCTGCAGGACTTAGAAAAATTCATGGTGAGGCCCACTAATGTAGGTGGACTCCTTGATAGAATCCCTTTATATGTGAGTAAACATGTTGACAAATGACTCTAACAGGAACATGTGTTACCATGTTGGCCAATATGATGGTAGCAGTCACTTATTCTCCGACAAATATTCACAGGTGGTATCATGACATAGAATAGTCATAAATATTTTATGGTAACATACAATCAACATACAACCTAAATGATGCATTTTGTAAGGGTGTAAAGGTACAAGTCATGTTATGTTAGTATTAATTTTTGGAAAGCAAATTATTCTGTTATGTGTA